>JAHWFP010138853.1:0-11284 GCA_023313725.1 Lithobius niger
CGAAGCAAAATTATAAGACACTAGCCTAGAAAATTATAAATTGTGATTTTAAAATACGAGAATCATTCCGGTTTGTGACGACACAAACAATATTATTGTTGGCGCAACGCCAACTGAGATATAGTAGCTGCGTTTTTCGCTGCGAGGAACGAAGCTACTGTCTCAGTTGACCTAGACTACGATAAATGTGCGAATGCGATCGACGCGTAGCTGTTATAAGGCAGGCGGTGTGTTACTTTAACCCTTACATGCAACCCGTAAATTCATAGAATTTACAGAGTTTGAATGTAGAGGATTGGTTGATGTCACACCCATTTCTGTAAAATGGATGAAGATCTGCTTACGTGACCAAACCTTCGGCCATTTTGTGAAAGTTCCATACATCGCCTGCCCATCATGCACTTCTTTGTCTTGTTGTGATTGAGGCCATGGTAATGGTACCAATCAAAGCTGTTTCCCTCATATCGGCGATGATTCAAGGTGACCACCATTTGTTTGGATTTAAAAAAAATCCAAGTTGGGCACTACACCATTCTTTATTAATTTACCGGTAATTCGTAAACCAATAATAGTTTGTCGTTATGTATGAGGTCCTTTTCTCTTTCACTTATAATTCGTGTTTCCTTTTACTCTCACAATTTTATTATTTTGTCACGATGTGCATCCCATTGATCGACCTGGATGCAGTGAAATAGTCATGATCGGATTAGCCTTTCCACAAGACTTCAACCCCTTTTTTTCCAGTTTTTATCCTCCTAAATTGGTTGGATTCTTTGGAAAATCCTTGTAATTGCATTTTTTATCCTCCTAAATTGGTTGGATTCTTTGGAAAATCCTTGTAATGGCATTTTTTATCCTAAATTGGTTGGATTCTTTGGAAAAACCTTGTAATGGCATTTTTTATCCTCCTAAATTGGTTGGATTCTTTGGAAAATCCTTGTAATGGCATTTTTTATCCTCCTAAATTGGTTGGATTCTTTTGAAAATCCTTGTAATGGCATTTTTTATCCTCCTAAATTGGTTGGATTCTTTGGAAAATCCTTGTAATAGCATTCTTTATCCTCCTAAATTGGTTGGAATTTTTGGAAAATCCTTGTAATTTTATTTTGGCTCTTCAGAGGTGGGATTATTGTTGTGCTGTAGCTTTAGTGTCTTTCTGAATAAAGGCATATGAAACAAAGACTTTGTGTCTGCTATTGTTTTTATTCCATCGCTATCACCCTTTGGGGAAATGTTGGCAGTTTTATCCCCAATTTCGAATTCCTCAAAACACCTTCATCATAACAAGTGATTAAAGACTTTATTAAACAAGTATTTACATTATTTGACAAATTAAGGCAAGTGGTTCCTTACATGAAGTCACTAACTATCGGCCTATCAGTCTTCTACCTGTTGCTTCCAAAATCTTAGAAAGATTCGTTCACAGCGATCTTCTTAAAACCTGTAATGACCTCAACATCCTCTCTCCAACACAACATGGTTTCCTTCCTAGACGCTCTTGCCTTAGCAACTTGCTATGCACTTACAACTCCATTACACAATATATTGACTTTGGTATTCCTTGCGACGTTATCTACCTTGACTTTAGTAAGGCATTTGATTCTATATCACATGCCAAGCTTATTACTAAACTTAACTCTCTCGGTTTCCCTTCACCTTTGATTTCCTGGTTGCACTCCTATTTATACAACCGTCGTCAACGTGTTTGCCTTCGCGGTTCTCCCAGCAGTTGGACTCCAGTTACCTCTGGTGTCCCCCAAGGATCCGTACTTGGGCCTTTACTTTTTAATATCTTCATGTGCGATCTCCCTGCAATCATCTCTTCTGAAAATACCAGCTATGCTGATGATTTTAAACTTTTTGCTCCCTCCTTTCTCTCCGAATCTCTCCAACGTGACCTCAATAATGTGGTTGCCTGGACCTCAGCAAACGACCTGCGACTCAATCCTGATAAATGCGTTGTGATGCACTTTGGTCACAATAATCCCTGCAATTCCTATCACATCCAACAAAAAATAATCTCTCCCAAGACTCAACACCACGATCTTGGAATTCTTGTCGATAACTCTCTTAAGTTTCACCATCATGCCATTTTCATCACAAACAAAGTTATCAGGAAAGCCCATTATATTCTGAAATCCTTCTCCAACCTTAGCTCTCAACTTTTTGTTACCATTTTTAAAACCTTTCTCCGACCTGTCCTTGAGTATTGTTCCCAAGTTGCAAGACCTTGTTATGACTCTTTCTTTTCTCGCATTGAGGCCTGCCAGCGGCGTCTAACTAAGCTCTGTAGACCTCTATGTAACCTACCTTACCAGAACCGCCTTAACCACCTTCACCTATCTTCTGCTGTTTCTCGGCAGAGCCGTGGAGACGTCATACTTACTTTCCAAATTCTTAACGGGCTCATTGACGTCATGCCTACCGATTTTTTCTGTCTTGCTCTTTCCAACACCAGGGGTCACAACCTGAGACTCCTTGGCAACCATTCTAAGCTAAACATCAGGCATCGCTTTTTCTCTGAAAGAGTCGTGCCCCTTTGGAATTCTCTATCACCTTACGTTGTGGCTGCCACCAGTCTGAACTCTTTCAAAGCACGTTTTGACAAGGGTTCTTAGGGTGTTTTTGCTCTGGGTTTTTTCTTTTTTTCGGTGGGGGTGGGGGGGGGGGTGGGGGGGTTGGGCGCCATCGTTTTAGCCTTGGCTCGGCGCCGTCTACTATATTCTATTCTATTCTAATATTTCGTCTTCATGATCAACTTCAAAGACTAAACTCACATCTGAAGACGAAGACCCAGAGGAATCGAACTCACTACTCCCCTTTTAGCTTTGGTAGTGTAGTAGAGTGCAGTGGTTCCCATCCTTTTCTACAGTATTCCTCCCCATTGGGCCTAGCAGGCAATGGGCCTCCCCCCCACTCCCTGAAAAATAAAATAGCTGTTCAATTTTTTTTCACTACGATGAGGCAGTGTTACCACTTGATAACAAAAATTTCTAGAAATTTGTTTAAAATGGCTGTAGATTGCGCAAGAAAATTTGTAGATATTTAAAAATGAAAATTTCACCTTCCTTTTACAATTTAACTTCTTTCGTGATGCGTATTTAAAAAAAAAAGTTACTGATCTTTAGGGAGCATTTACGCAACTACTCGCATTTAAATTCCCGCAGCTAGAAGCTAGAAATCACCTGCAATTCCAACATGGTGGTGATTTTAGCTCTGCTGTCTCGCAACGAAAACAGTCTATGATGTAAGTTCAGAGGTGACAGAGAAATTATTTCGTCACGAGGAATTCTTTGTCTTGTTGTCAATTATTATAAGATTGTAAGCATTTACTTAAACGATGTCGGATTTAGCTAATCCTGGTAGCGTTCTTACCATGGCAATGACATCTTTCCATCGCGATTAAATTCTAGCTGCGAGAATGCACAGGAGATTCGTTGCGTATAGTACGGCGCCGGAAGTGGCTCGCGCCTTCCCTGCAGTAACTCCGCGCTTCCCAAGGGAGGCCCGCCTCACCGGTTGGGAAACGTGGGTAGAGTGTACAAAGAAGAGGTCCAGATTCCCTGATATCAGCTTGTCTTGCGGAAGGAGTGGCAGGCAATGCAGGGGAAAGGAGGGTGCAGGGGAGCACACCTGTGCACCCAGAAATCGAGGTAGGAAGCGAAATTTTGACATACAATAAATTCATCAAGTTCATGTCAACAATAAAACGTAACAGTTTGAAGAAATTCATTCATTCGTGTAAGCAATTCTTTCAGTTTTTTTTGTGGAAGTTAAAGAAAAGAAATTAGCTCTTCACAATGTTTGCTCCACTGTGTTTCTTTGTTTGCTCTCTTCATAGAGCTTAGAATGGCTTATAAAACATTAGTACGGCAATGGTCAGACTCACACGAGCTCATCCTCTAGTATAACCAAGAATGTCTATACAGTATAGGAATTTTGCGTGTAGCTCCCAGGCACCAAGTCAGAAAAACTGCAATCAGATGACCCCCCCCCAACATTTTGTACTAGTGGTTGTACCAGGAATCGTCAAGTACCGAATTTGTAAAATTGGCTGGGACGACGAATGGCCAGCTGAATTGGATAGGGGTGAAAAAATGACCAGTGAAAATTAGTTAGATGACAAATACACCTGCCCAGTCGAAGCCATGAAGCCAAAGAAAATTAAATTAGATAGGGGCAGCTTCCAATTTGCCCCTATCTAATCTAATTTACTTCGGCAAATTCCTACTTGGTCAATTCAACAGGGGCAGAGTACCACCAGACAAATTTGATAGGGGCGAAAAAATTACTTGGTAAATTCCATAGGCCGAAACAGTACTTGGTAAATAAGCGGGGCAAAAATTGGCAGTCCTTCACTGCCAGAAATAAAATGTCTAGTTCCGGCACTGGTTGCAAGTACACTGACATCCTGACTTCCGACGAAAGGAACAATGCGTTTAAGGGACATATCATTGGCTTTTGTATCAAGGAAGTAAGGTTGCGGAAGTGATAGGAATTTTGTTATTTCTATTCAGCAGTGTCACCACTATACTATCTGCTTCCTTGTGAAGTTTAATGACTTTCTTATCCTTTTCGTCTTTCTCCATCTTAAAGGGATATATCTCCCAGCGCCATTTTTCTCGATCCTCCACATCAAGTACGGCCCCAAAGATCTATTTTTTTACCGTTAGTCTTTCCCTAACTAAAAATCCTTTTTAAAATGTGGCGTCTAGGAGAGTTTCTGTTGAATATAATGCAACTTTATTCACGAACGACCCGTAACTATGTGATGCATTGCGCGCGTACAATAACCATGACGTTCATCTCTGTGTGTGCATGTACTAATTTGCTAAGAATTACCGTGAGATCAAAAATCTAAAAGCGTAATGCCGTAAAAATTAAAATTAATTATTCCCATAGATCGCCGATGCAAAATTATAAGACACTAGCCTAGAAAATTATAAATTATGATGTTAAAATACGAGAATCAATCCGGTTTGTGACGACACGATTAATGCGTTCATGCTGGTTCGTCTATTAGGCACAATGCCAAATGAGACAGTGGCTACGTTCTACACCGCAGCTACTATCTCAGATGACCTTGATTTTCGTATTTGCGTGGAAGGCGACCAGCGCGAACTGTTTTAAGGCAGGCGGAATGTTATAAAGCAGGCCGAATGTCCCTTTAACCTCCACGTAGCTTCTCATTAGCTCTAATATAGGTTAACAATTCTTAAAGAGACTTCTGTCAGCTTGTTTATCCATCTTTGTCAAAATGAGTTTTTTCCCAGATTCTCGAGTTTTTGGTTATGGTGCTATGTTTTCGCATTGGCCACATCTTTGCATCCTTTCTTTGCCATGTGACTTTCCTTTCTTTACGTCAAGTGACTGAAAGGGTGTTAACGGAGGTTGAAAGTCATGAAGCCCACATCGAGCCATGAAAAAGGAATGCGATTTGTAAAATATGAGCCATGGCAGCCTACTTCTTATTCATAGAAAAGGATTCGAAGGAGCGATAATTTGATTGACGTAATGTATTGGCAAATGTTAGTTAAAAACTAAAGAATGTATGGGGTTGGGAAGGAGAATTTGAAGTCCCCAGTGAAACGTCTACGTACATTCGTATTAGTTCAATCCGAGTTTTCAGAGGGCGCCACGCATTCCGTCTGGTAATTTTTCATTCCAAATCTAAAGTAAACTGAATTACAACTACGCTAAACTAAATAATAATTAAATGCAAGCTATAGTTTCGTTTAGTTTAGTTTAATTTAAGGCCTAAAACTGAGCAGAAATTCTCCCATAAAGCTCATGGCGCCCTCTATAAACTTAGGTGGAACTAATAGAGCAGTGACATTTGCCGCCATATTGTTACCAGATTGGCACCAGTATGGGTTTCGGAGGGCATAACTACAAGGTGCACTACATAAAAATGGAGGAAAAAACAACGGAAGAGCGGAGTTCTTAGGCTTAAAATAACGTTCTTTTCTCCAACAACAAAAATCGCGCGTTTTAGGTCTAAGAAATCGCTCTTCACAGCATCGGCTTCAGTATGACGCCCTTCTGTTTCTCTCTGCAGTGCCCCTTGCTGCTAACCCATTAAGGCTCCAGCATAGAGTTATATACAATAATACTACGTCGTGTCACTGCTCTATATAGGAATGAATCTAAGACGTTTCAGTACGGGATGACAGTCACAAATTCTCCTCCCCAACCCTATAAATTCTTGATATAATGTATTCTGTAAACACAGTCCATCAGTCATCCTCAACATTGTCAGCCCAGCTCTTGTTGTCTGGTTCTCCGTGTGCTTCTCTCTAGAGTATTCTGATGTCCCTAAAACGTGTCGTGTTGTTAGGGTCGTGAAGATGAATTCCCACCGTTTACTCATAGTCTGTTTCAGAAACCCACATAGTAGATGCAGGCACTACTGCATGATTTCTAACAGCACTAAACAATCTCGTTGCTACGTTCACATTTAAAATAGTTCTGCGAGAGTAAAAACTGAACATTGTGACATCACACCTACATAAACAATTTTCCAACCTTCTCTTTTTTTTTTCCAGGGAGAAGAACGGCACAATCTGGAATGAGATTATTCCAACGGCCGATGGATTCAAAACTCCTCCAGCAGCGGGTGGTAAGTGGAAATTAGGTTATTATTTAGGTTTTGTAACCTTAGGGGGCCTCAACAAGGCCATATCGATGTTTTTCAATGGAAGTAGGGGGAAGGGTCAGTGGTGGTCAGTGGAGGGTCTTGATGCAAAAACATTTTTTGACACAAAAACGCATTTGAATTTGCACGCGCATCATTTTCTTTTCTGATCACATGTTTCGTATACACATCACTCATGAATTTGTCAGATGACACAAATTTTAAAACGGTGTTATGATTGCATACCTCATCTCAAACATAATTTGTTCTTTGGCGGTAATGCCTAGATTGATTACTACCTCCTTTTGTAAACAAATTTACAGCAGCCTTGCTATCACTCTCCACATGAGTGGGACACTGGAAAGAACCAGGGCTTAATTCTTTCATGGCACCACAAATTAGTATTAAATCCTTTAAGGCATCAGCTGTACACCAAGTTCCGCCTCTCAAGGTCAATATTCCACCAAAGGCCATTTCTTTGCTTTGCAAAATGTAAGAATTTTGCTAGTTCGCTAACAGCTATACAAAAACTGAATTGCTGTCGTGTGTACTATCCCTACTTGCATCACCCCAACTGATTTCTAGGAAAATGGAGCTGTTAATTTTGTGTGAACTTTAAATAACGATAAACCCGTTTTGCACTATAGTTAAGTGAGGTTCTCTAGAATTGTTATGGCATTGCGATAAGACAAAAATAGAGTAATTCAAGTCACCATTTGATGAACACCTGGAAATTGCGCACAATAACCAGAAACTGATTTGCTATCCCAGCTTGTGTCACTTGATTTGCTATCCCAGCTTGTGTCACATGATTTACTATCCTAGCTTCTATTAGTTCCAACTCCTTTTAGAAATATGGAATTGTACATTTGCATGAAGTTTAACGAACATTAAACCCTTCTGTACTAGTTTTAAGTGACATTTTTCAGGCTCCGTATTAAGTTGTTGTAAGTCCACAACATCACCCCGACTGATGTTAGAATAACTAACGATCCAATAATTTCCTGATACAAAGTTTAGTCAACAAAGTTGGAGTCCAAACCCTTAACTAAATTAAAGGTGCCTGCCTCCATGTAAGCTTTCCTGTATGACTCAGTTTCATGACATTATTTCAAATGTATGTGAATGTTGCAAACGCTTTTATTTTCCTGTTTTTTTTTCTCACGTACAAAACCGCTTTGTTATATTCACCCAAATGTTTTTAAATGTTGCGAAAACTATATTATGTACACTCGATGCACGAAAATAGGGAAAGGGTATCCATCACCTTTTAACTTTTATATCCTGAAGTCAATGGTCGTACCACACTACGCGTGCTTGGACCATAAAATGACAACCTTCCTGTATGTATTTACTGTTACCACGAGTTACCACCTATGGATTTTCATGACCCTCAAGCCCTAAGGTTTTGCGATATTACCTCATGAACTTCGATTTTTTGAGTTTAATGTAGTCATCAATGAATTGACAGGTGACTCATCACTATAGGATGTTATAATATGAGCTACCAATAACACTATATGGCAACAGATACTGTGATTAAAAAAACACAAGGATCACAGCTACAACAGCTAATCCAGTAGACCCACAATCAATTAAGATTTTATTTACTGTGTAAAATCAGATCCAACTACTTTCTGGTAAACCATGGAAACTATCATGAAGTAGGCATACCAAATCCTGACCGACTTATCCACTATTTTCAAAATCCAGGTAGTTGACTGCACAACTCTTGATATATCAGCCCATGCTTCCACAGTATACAAGGAACGAAGAGTTATAATAACTAAAAATTAATCTGGTACTGGCCAAACGTATGCTGAGACTATAACTAGTCAGAACTGAATTTCGTATTAAACTTGGACGACAAGACGAGTTTTTGATTTACGAGGACCTACCAGAATTCAGTTTGCTAGCAAACAACCATTTTGTTTTGATTACTTCAACATATTTCGGACATGGCACTGATTCCCAAACATTACGACTACCTGGAAGTGCGTTTGCGTGGCTTACACCCATTGAACAGATTCAATTGAACTAATTGCATCCTCGTGCAGACTAGAGTTGGGAAGGGTTACCGGATCAAGGCGGATCATTGGGTCACATCAATTCATTGAGGCAAGTGGGGGTCATCTGGTCATTTCGATCCACTGGATCGAGGCTGTACATCTGGTCATGTCGATTCACTGGGTCAAGGCAGGTCATCGCATCATGAAGATTAACTGGGTCAAGGTACAGTCACCGGGTCAACTGGGTCGCAAGTCTGAAAAATTTTGGGTCATCCGGTCATAAAATGTGGTGGCAGTTCCAACTGCTCACGTCCTTAAGCTCAAGGACGGGAGAGCCAAAGGCTCACAAGAAATAACTAAATACAGATGCAAACCTATTTACGTTGCCTTTTGGACTTATATGTCAGACTGCCTGAGCGGGGAATCGAACCCAGGACCTTTGAAATCAAAGACCGAGGTTTTACCGCTGAGCCAGACTGACACGGCCAAAAGGAAACGTCCATAGGCACGTGTTAAATGCTGCCTATGGACGTTTTCTTTCGGCCGTGTCAGTCTGGCTCAGCGGTAGAACCTCGGTCTTTGATTTCAAAGGTCCTGGGTTCGATTCCTCGCTCAGGCAGTCTGACATATCAGTCCAAAAGGCAATGTAAATAGGTTTGCATCTGTATTTAGTCCTTAAGTTCATTTAGTACCTCATCTTACATGGTATTTTCTTTCTACGCTGATTTTAAGGAGATTTTTTTCTCTTTTTTTTTTATACAGGCTTGCATCCTACCTCTATAATTTAGTGTTTTTATTTTAGCAATAACATCACTGGCTGTTATTAAATAATAAATGTAGATGAAAGCCTGGACATTGAGAACTTATCGTGACTTTTTGTTTTACAGCACGATATTTTATTTTGGAGTTATGGCCCACAGCCGTACGCCCCATCTAACTCCTTACACTACACAACTTACACTTCATACTGCACACTACTTTCACAATACACAATGCATCACATGAACTCATGAAGTCAACACAAAATTAACCATACACAAACCGTGTACCGTTACACGGCACCTCCCACTTCCTCTCTTCCATCATGGGAGAGTTCCGATGGGCACGGGCACGGGCACACTAGCATAAGCATCACCACAGCATCGAAAACACTTGGGACCTCGTTGTGGACACTTGCCTGAGACCCACCTTCTCTCCCCCATCTAGGGAGAGATCCAGTGGGCACAAACATACAGCACTACTGCACTACAGACTCTTGCGCTTCTTCCATGGATCCTCACACACAGCACCTCCCACTTCCTCTATTCCATTATGGGAGAGGTCCGGTGGGCACGGGCACACTAGCACAAGCATCACTGTACCATCGGAAACACTTTACACTTTACAGCAATCATAAAGTGCAACAATTATGAAGTGCAACAATTATGAAGTACGTACAGCGAAACTGCTCAGCGTGGTGCAACAGTTGGCGAATCAGGTGGAGACTATGAGCTGAGCGTATAATCTTTTCATCTCATCTAGCATGCTGTTATTAGCAAAGCAAGCATATGACGGTTTTTCATCTTAACTTATTGCTTGTTTTTTTTACCTATCATCTAAACCAACAACGCTGATAACCAAGACGCAAAACTTAACAGAAAAATGACCTAACAAGAGGACGAGCAAAAACAAGATATTATATCGTTGCATTAAACCTCTAAAAGTTGTCATGACACCTTACCTAGGCGTTGCTTGATGAAAAAAAGTCTAATAAAATCCAACAATCTGGTACAAATATTTTGACAAGGAGCATTAAATGTCACTTATACTTTTTGAGCTGTATGTTAAGTTTTTTTTTTTTAATTAATTTCTTTTGAGCCTTAAGTCAGCCAAAGCAATTTAATGCTCATGTGGCTGAACCGGCTCAATTTTGAACATTACCAGACGTTTTTTCTAGAGAAGAAGAAATATCTGGTAAAGGAGGTGCTAACCTGGGAATTCGATCCGCAAAACCTCCGATCATCGTAGGGGCCGAAATATTCTCCAAAATTGGCCAGAATAGTTGCCTTAGCCGCCGAAGGAGCATGGTAGCCCATCACGCTACCCTGGCCAGCAGTCCTGGCGGAGACTTTGCCAAGATCCCCATTCCAGGGGTTCGACCAGATCCGCAAAACCTCCAGCAACCAGGCTGAACTCTCTCACCGCTCGCCACGATGACCACAAGTAATGTGATAGTTAACATAGAAGTCATCTTTGTACACATATCAAATATGAGTCACTTCATTTGATTATCAAAGAGAATTACTGAATTATCGAATAATTGACACTGCCTCTTTATCCAAATTCTATTTCTTCGTAAAATGGAACGATTCGCTACGCAATTTGATACTTCAGTATAAAACACCATTATAGGTATACCTATCAAACATTATAAATAAATCGTGGTAAATTATTCCTACCAATTTTAATAATAAAATAAGTGGAGCAAGAAAAAACTCGAGATTGAAAGGTAAAAATGTCTTTTACAAGTGGGGGGGAGGGGGGGGGGGAGCCAACCCTTGACCTCCGACACAGTTAAAAAACGTACTAACCAAACTTTCATCAGTCTGGTGGAGGCCCTAGGCGGATTCAGAATTCTGTTAAGGGTTGGGGGGGGGGGGGG
>JAHWFP010138854.1:0-23907 GCA_023313725.1 Lithobius niger
AAATTTTGTCAAATTCGTTTTGGCGAAACGGGATTGGCCCCTGAGGCAAAAGCTGTTAGTCTGCTTTCTTCTTGGCGAAACGGGAGTTGACCGCTCGGCGCACCATTGTTTTAGGGTGAAACACTATTTCAACTCGTGGATCTGCACGCTCACCACTCCCCAGCACAAACAGTTTTCGGATCACGGAGAGCACGGCTCACTGGGTCCCGAGTCAAGCAATTTTCGAGTCACCGGCTCATTTGGGTCTCGGATCTACACGGTTCACCTGGTCAAGTAATCTTCGTTACGGGGGTCACAGGTGACCTGATTCTACTTTGATTGTGGCCCTTGGTGTTCGGTAATTGTTGCCAGTGCTGAAATTGGGGATGGGTGCAAAGGGTGCCAGGCATCAGTGTCAAGGAGGTGAAAGGTGCAAAATTCATGAGCAGAAGGTCAAATTTAAAAAAAAAAAAGAAAAATAATAGCGACGTACTGCAAAATTTTAGCCGCCATTTTGTATTTTTATCAATTGGTATAAAGCCCTGCATATACGTCATCTTTCCGAAATTCAAAGGATATGCCTATATCATTCTAATCGTTTCTATTCCGCAACTGCGCTACTCCGATTCTTCGGATTGTTTTTGATTAGTTTGGTGCGACTGGCAATTTCCCCAAAACAAAGGTTGTTAGAGATTTCCCGCAAGCTTTTTCACCTTTGGAAGGAGTAATAAAGTGCGCCAAGTTCGTTGGTTGCGGTAATAATCCCACCGAGAAGGTAAATGAAAAATTTTAAAATTCCTCACTGCGTAATTTTTAAGTAATAAGTTTGATCTCAAGTCTCCCATCTTGCAGCGGCAATGTTGATGCTTACTGTCTTCACCGTAGTTTATAATTTTTAAACCAAATTTGGAATGTTAGGCCTTTTGAAACGTTTAAAAAGCAAAATTTTACAAATTTTTTTATACCCTATGTGGCAAAATAACCTTATTTGTTTACTTTTACAACATCCGAACCTTTTTCGGGTCTTGGCGTGGGGCGGGGGGGGGGGATATCCCCCTTTTCAACCGTGTGTACCTCTGTAAACGAGCATCATACCACGCGCCATGGCCGTTTGGTGTGACGTGCATATCACGTGACTGGGCTAGTCCAATCCGACGGCCAAACAGCCGTTGTTATCGTTCGTCATTGACTAACTCATGGTGACGTCACGGCAAACAGCCATTGTGCATGGTTTAGTCTGCTTTAGATGACTGCAAGGCTAAAGCAAAGACAAAAGAAAAATCTTCGTTAACTCAAGGTAACATAAGGTTAAGTGCTTTTCTTTCCATTATCTTGTATTCGACTGTTGTTGTTATTATGCAAGCCCATTTTGTTCCCCTTTCTTCGCAAAAGATATTTGCTATTGAGCATCTTCAGCGCAGACTTAACAAAATCACTTAAAGGTTTCAGTAAACTTATCTACAGGAAGCTTCTCTTGGCTACCAACCGTAAATCACTCGGGGTGAGGCGCATTTGCAGAGACCTTACGTTAACCTACTCACTTCTTAATGGCTATCGACGCTTCGAAATTGTTCGAACTTTGTGACACAAGCATCACAAGTGGACATCGACTGATACTTGTGATGAAAAGAGCTCACCTTGACTCTCGTAATTTTATTTTTTTCTAACCGCATTGTTTAATATTTGTCTGTCATGCGTATGGTCATGCTTCACCAAAGTAAGTTTCTTTAATCACAATTTTGTACATACTGGCTAACAAACACTGATTTTCGTTCACTTCGCTCACTCAATCAGCACGCCTCCCTTACCAGCAAAAAACCTTCTTTACCCTTGCCGCGTTGTCTGCAGTGACAGCGTGGTGTTACCTTATTTCTATTGCAGTCACTGTGACCAACTGCTTATTTCCAGTTTCCTTCTTCCCCCTTGCCTTATTGAGTAAATCCAGATCGTTTAATTTTTGAGAATAACTGCGAACAACTGCTTATTTACAGCATCGTTAGCATCTATTTAATCTTAGCTGACGCTTAGCGGCTGGCGTTTGCTGATTTGCAGAGTGTTGCCTAATAACAATGTTTAAAGCAGGCTCCGCAGCCTTGGCCTAACGAAATATTTGATTAGGTTTTAAATCACATTCTTTTAAACTCTATCCAGGGAGTCGGAGGCGAAAACCCATCCGTTGACTCGTTTTGCTTTCTACAGCAAAGTAAAATGTTCTTTATTTTTTAAAGTCTTTACACTTTTGAGGTCGGTTTTGAGGTACGCTTCCCAAAATATTTGGTCTGTTTTCCCCTTATCTATTTTTTCTTCGACATTAATTGTGTTAAACTGTGGTAGCACCCACCTAGAGGAGAATACAAAGAAATAAATGCATAAATTTAGTGAATTTTTTAAATTACGATTTTATTCAGTCATTGATACATATACATTTTTTCCAGTGGACGCAAGTGAACTAATAGTCACTTGGGTCACATTTACTGACACCAAGCAATCTGTGGTAGAATATGCTCGCATCGGGGGTCGACCAGGTAGCATGCAGACAGCTTATGGCACAAGTACGTTATTCACTGACGGAGGATCCGCAAAAAGAACGCTATATATTCATCGAGTGACACTCACGGGACTCGTACCGTCTTCCTCTTACAGTAAGTATATTGCTAAGACGTAAATAAAGATTTTATCTGGGGGTGGGGTGGGGTGGAAGGGGGGGGGGGGGGAGAGGGAGAGGCGTCAACAAACTATATGTCCCCTTTACGCTCCCTGCCAACAAAAAAACGTATGGCCACTTTATTTTTATTGTACGATTTTTTTTTTGCTTTACGTAATGTATGGCCGCATTACAAAAAAAAAAAAAAAAACACACAAAAAAACGACACTCACGAATAAATCGACTTTTCCTATGATGCCGGTATGTACGGCACTGTTAAGCTGGGCCAAGAAACACATGTTGTAAGATCGTTTCAGCCTGCTGACGAGAGGACAGGACTAAATCCCCCAAACCATTGTTAATGATGACAAGTCTTTGTCCCGACTTCCGAGTAGTCTCCTTCTTCAAAGTCGCATTTGTAGATTATTTAGAATTCGTTAACAAATCCATGCGTTAGGCCGCCCGCGCACTGAGCGACTTGGCCGCGCGGCCAAGTCGCTGCAGCCAATGTAAAACCGTTTATGTAAAACCACGCACTAATCATTTTCATTGGCTGCAGCAACCTGGCCGCGCGGCCAAGTCGCTCAGTGCGCGGGCGGCCTTAGAGCACCCTGAGAACATCACGATTGTCAGTCGCTGTGTATATGAAAATAGTCTGGCCATTTCTGAAGAAGGTGTCCCAATATGGTTGGTGTACTGATTCAATTTTCCCAAGAAGGGTCTTCAACCGCAATAATAAATGAAATACGTATATTATTTACCATACCTTACCATTTTACTATAAAATACGTTTTTTACCATATACTTTATGAACAAACTACTATTACATATTATAAAGATTAAAACATTTAATACTTTCAAAAAGAACTTAAAAACTGGTTTTGGGGTTGTTAATTGTTATTTTTTTTTTGGAATGTATGATAATTAACTTTTGAAATACTATTATTAACTAGAGGATTCACCAAATAAGGCACAATTGTATAATCAAGTGAAATAATAATTTCTTCGTTTCTTTCATTCAAGTGTATGTAGTAATAAGAAGAAAAAAAAAGAAAACCCATTATTTATTGAAAAGCACATGACGCACACACGTGTATTTAGGTTTCATTTTACGTTATAAGGCTGTTATAAGTTGTATATTAATTTCTAATTTGTTTCCCTGAATAATGATTCCTGATTAGCGGTTATTTTAGTAAGAATCCTCGAAAAAGACCCTTGACTAGTTTTATTGTTTTACGAAACTGAAAGCTTCGAGGTAATTGCGTCGTTTTCACAGGCACGGTTTTTAGATGTTACCTCTTGTTGACTGTATTTGTTTATCCACACCTTATTCTGTTAAATTTGGGAGGGGTTGGGAATAAAGATGGCCGAATGCACGATCGCATTTTTAGGGTCGTTTTCTGCCAAATGCACAGGATTGGGCTGATGCCAAGAATAGACCCGCAACCTCCAGTATATAAGACTGATAGACTGGAGGACACAGGCCTAATTTTGGCCTCAGCCCAATCCTGTTTGTTTGGAAGAAACGACCCTGGAAATGCGATCGTGTACAATTTGTTTGTAGCAACCCTTTCGAATATCAATCTGCAGTCGCCACTTGGCCAGTAGACCTTACAAAGCACTCTCCATTTCACAATTTCTAGTCGCCACATACCAAATATGTCTTGGATGATGCAAGGTTTCTCTAATTTATGCATTAACAAAATTGTGCAATTTTCTTAAATTCCAGTATTATTGCAGAAATCCTGTTATATAGCCCTTATAAATCTGAGCATAACGCCGCAAACCGTTCGTCTCTAACTTATACAGTTCCAGAGATACTCCGTTTTTAGTGGCATGCTCTGTAGCTAGTCGCCGTTTTGGCGAGTAAGGCTAAATTTTAAGTCGCCCATCTGTTGCTTTCCACTTGCCAAATGGCGAGTGGCGACATTGGAGAGGATAGGATTGTAGCATGTGGAAGATCCTAAGCAATTTCCTAACAAATCTTCCCCTCTCTGTTCCGAGATAACATTCTTAAAAAGGATACGAGTATATGCCTTTCCCTTTACTCGCCCTTCCATGGTCTTATGGCCGTTTTAGTATGGCTGAGTGGTGGAGCTTCGAACTTTGGTCTCAAAGGTCGAGGGTTCAATTCCCGCTCGGGCAATCTGACATTTAAGTCCAAAAGGCAACGGAAATAAGTTTGCATCTGCATTTATTTATTTATTTACCACTAATCCAGCTGATTTATTGGCTTCCCATCCTGTTTGAATTGGTTTCCCGATTCTAATCGCCGAGTTTGACCCTCCTCTTACTGATTTTTTTGTAATTATAATTATGGAAGAGCTACTTTTCACGCTTCCAACATAATGCCCCTTACATGTCGAATCCTTTCGTTGTTACGGTTCAGAAAATCATAACGAAAACCTGCGAAAACGTTTATTTAATTAAACAAAAAAGTATTGAAACGTGTAAAACGCCACTCACATCCGTAGTGAGGCTGGCTGACACCATACTGCGAGGTGAGAGCGCAACATTAAAACATTACGTGATTTCGACCAGAACATTGGAACGGAAATTATCTCTTGCCGGACAAGTTTTTGGTTGCTGTTTCTGACGTTATATGTTTAGCCACCGCGAACGCAGTAGCGCAAGCGAGCACGCAATTTGGGAAAAATGACCATCATTATGAAAAAAAAATTTGCGATTTTTTTCTGTAAAATATGCAAATTTGGGTAAATCAAAATCGCTATTCACAAAAATGATAGTCATTTTTATTTCAAGTTACGTGCCTCGCTCACGCAGCCACGCTCGCTGCGTCTGAACGCATAACATCATTTCTTGTGTATAAGTTTCGCTGATGGCTTATTTCCAATTTTCCTTAACAAAACATCAGAAGCCGCAACCAAAAACTTGCCCTGCCAGTTATAACTTCCGTTTACTAATTTTCTGGAGATGAAATAAGGTTTTCTTGTTGCGCTCTCATCTCGCAGTATGGCGTCACCCTCACCATAGCTGTGAGTAGCGTTTTAACGTGTGTTATTAATTCTATTTATACCGTTTGAGCAGATTTTCGTTATGATTTTCTGAACCATAACGACGAAAGAATTCGACAGGTAAGCGAATTATGTCGATAGTGTGAAAAGTAGCTATTCCGTATAATTACAAAAACTTCAGTAAGAGTAGGGTCAAACTCAGCGATTAGTATCGGGAAACCAATTCAACTCTTCTATATAATTACCCGATTATTTCTGCTTCTGAAACGTAAAGTAAAGAGTCAGTACCGATTCGGTTCATCTATACAAGAATTAGTTTGCTTCGTTCGACTTGAAGTTCAAGAGAATTAATAAAAAAAATATGGATGCATTCCGACATTTTTGTTACTGTAATAATTCTTATTACAGTTTTTCTTGTAACAATTGTAACATTACTACAGTGATGTAATGTAATCAGTAGCTATTATTAGGTCTTTGTAAAGAGGTAATATCGGACAATAGCTTTGAACTCTTAACACACGTCACAAAATGTCACATGTCGAGATAATGCCAGTACGGTACTGGCAGAGTACATTCTCTTGATAATGTGAGTTAAATTGGTTGAATCACTGATCTACAATCATTTATTTAAAAATAAATAAGGCTTTGTTTCTCTAGTATGGATCTGTTTGTTAGGTGATACAGATAAGAGGGAAACAAATCTGATAATGGCTGGATGAAGTCACTTTTGCGATGACGAAACTTTCATTACTAGCATAACATTAACTTCCTTCATTACCAACACAAGCCTATCATTCGAGCCCATTTGGCTCTTCGTCCTGTTATTCCTACAATACCTGACAAGACAATACTTTTACATGGTAATGGTATGATAAGGATAAAAACTATCACTGATACACAGTATATAGTCCATCGAATTAACAACAAACACGTTACTTAAAATAACAATTAAAACAGTTTAACCATCATGAAAGTATGGTATGTACTATAAGGAAGGGCAATAAGACAACTAACACCGTTCCAACACAATTTTGTCGTTTCAAGAACTGTATAAGAGGGGCTTAGTCAAAGGATAATTTAAAGGCTCCCACTGAGACTGAACCAACGACAACATCAGGAAGCGAGTTCCAATGTGTTACCACCCTCATCGCAAGAAAAATTTCGTCACATTCAAGACTTACACTACATAAGCGTGTCTTTTGATGCTGTCCCAACGGATGGCAGTGCACGATGCTGATGTAGGCTAGTCCGTATTCGATGGGTGTGATGTCAAATTTTCAGGGTTAAATGTCCACTAAATATTGCGCGTTGTTTTGGGTTTAAAAAGCGTACAGTTAAAGCCTAGAAAAGAATTGTACAATTGTTAATGTTTTATTGTTTTGTTTTTATCGCTTTCCCATGCACTGTAGACTGTAATCACCAATCAGAAATTAAGTCGAAAGGAGGGCTGCGAGATTTATGAGGGTTCCCTGGAAGCCCGAGCACAGCGAGCAAAGCATAGCCGAGTGGATAGCACCGTGAAACAGGAAGCAGGGGGATGCGAGATCGAAATTGGCCGAAGGATCACATGGTACTTGAAAAGAAAAAGTCAAAACTTAAATCAGCTACAAAAATGCTTGAACTTATTAAGAGTGATAGACAATGAATTTCCACGTGTGCGATTATATCAGTGATTGCGCTATTTTGTTGGTGCCGTCTTATCATAGTTTTATCAGTCTAAAGAATCTCGTGTTTTGATACAACACCCTTAAAAATCTTCGCTTAATTAACTACGAAACGGGATTTGAACCATTGCGTGTGACGACAAAAATGTTTCTTTTTATTATTTTGGAAATAAATGGCTCATAATTAAATAAATAAATAGCTTATAAAATGTGGAAATAAAAAGCTATAGCGTTAATAAAAACAGTAGAAAGTGGCAGTTATTTACTTTGTTATTCGTTTATATGACAATATGTGGTCAGTTTCCTTTAATTGGTAAGGTGAAATTGGACATTTATAAATAAATAACAAGCAAAAAATGCGAAATGACTAACCAAAAGGCAGCAAATAAATTTGTATTCACTGTTTTCAACATAAAATTAACTGTAAATGACAGAAAACTTCAGAAAAGGATGATAAACCATAGTAAAAGTGTTAAAAGTTAATACCTTCATTGACGTACGCCTAACCACGACGACAAAGTGACATCCAGTGGCGAAATAACGAAATAAAGCCCACGAAAAGGGAACTTCATGTGGATTCCCACACAGATTAAAGAGCTCTCCCTTTCGCAGATACGACACTCGTAACTCAGCCAGCGCTTCAAAAATGGGGCCTCGTTTCAGCAACGCATCGGCGCGATGACTCATGTTCTCGCACTTTATTCGCCAGATGTCACTAGCAAATAGCGAAACTGAAACGCAAAAACTATCTAAACCTACTTCCGCTACGGTTGCGTTATGAAAACCACAGCGCATGCGTGCGTATTTTCTGAGACAGTCGTTCTATTTATACCTCGTCCTCGCGGGCGATTGCTGCGCCTGCTGGCGAATCAAGTGCGAAGTGTGACTCAGCAGAAAAGAAAACGAGGTACCACTTAGCGTGCCAGTGTCGTATCTGTAGCGGAGAGAGTTCTTTAATCTGTGGATTCCCAGTTAAGCGAGGAAAGCACTCTCTAGTTGTTAAAAGAGTTTTGGCTTACGAGCCAAGTGGGCTGTCAACGAGACTGAATTGCGTTACCAACCTGTACGCACATGCAGCTTTGAACAAAGAACCCCTTTGGGAGTACGGTAAGCCCGCAAGGGGTTAACGTGTTTTTTTAAAACTGAGGAACAAGAACTAACCTTTTTTAAAATATAGTATCCCTCTCATAAAATTTTATTTGTTCGATTTGAATGTCAATGACACTTTCGTTAACGTTATTCAGCGATCTGAGCGATTACGGCAATGGCCTTCAGTAGGCAGTGGCATTTTTTTTTTTTTTTGCTGCACTGTGTGTAGTCCGCTGTTCACTAATCTGCCAGGATGCTGTTTCTTTTGGGTCTCGAGCAGTAATGACGTAAAGGAAAAGAAACGTGCAACATTACCAGGCATTACCAAATGTTTCTGCCAAATGGACCAATGGTCTCCGCTTTTAATCAGGCTATTCCTAAAATACGGTGGTTTGAATGTTCCGAACATTAGGAGGTCCATCACTAGACTTTGAAACTCTGCCTGTCTTTGTCTATCTGTCTGTCTGTTCGCAATTTCTTACAAACCGATTATCAGATTGGGGTGAAACTTGGGCTGCACTTAATGCCTACCAAGTTTGAATTCGTAATACATCACGGTGGTAAGTCTCGACCAGCGCCACTAGCGGCAAAAGCAAAAGCTACGGCGTTGGACTTATTATTTCGAGTTTCAGTTTCGATTACGAAATAACGTTTGATTACGATACACAAACGAACTGTGAGAAAAATCAAATTTAAAGTTTCCACAGATGAATGCTACAGTACGTCAAGCATAAATACAAATTACGTAAGATTTAGAAGACGTTTTGAGGAGGATAAAGTGTAAAATCATTTTTACATCTGCCTGGATCTGCGTTGTGGTAGCAGCCGCCATCTTGCGTGCGTGTTCGATTTGCGTGTAACGAAATGACGTCACACTGTCCTTTGGTCATAATGCGATGGAAGCTTGGCGTATTCCTAGTAGATACTGTCCAACTATGCTAATATAATCTCTCCATTTCAGGTTACCACTGTGGGAGTCCCGATGGATGGAGCGCCATTTATGGTTTCAATACCATACCAAGTGGAACCAATTGGCCTGTCCGATTCGCTATTTATGGTGACCTTGGCAACTCCAACGCCCAGTCTTTGCCTCGATTACAGCAAGAAACTGAAAAAGGAATGTACGATGCCATTCTTCACGTAGGTAAGAAACATTAAAAAAAAATAGACTACTTGTTAAAAGGGCAAATAAGACAATTTCACCTTTGTATGATTACTTGACCCTATTAAATTAAATATTGAAAGCCGTTTTACTATTTTATTAAATTAAAACACCATTTTCTCTGATAGTTTTTCCCATCCATCCCATTTTGTTGTCTTTTCCCGTCAATAGATGGCTGTGACCCTCTCTTCCCAACTTTCGTTAAAACGGCTTCACCTCTCAAGACTAATGCACAACTTGTATTTTCCGTAGTAACAAAGAGCTGGAAGTACTTCCTTAAAGATGAACTAGATGCTGTAGCAAGTTTTTTATGAAAGTGCAGTGGCTCTTTTTTGCTAAATTGTAACGTAGTGCCTTCAACGCACTTTATTTTCCTATCTGACGTTTTGTTTAATTCTCCTACCAACATCTGGCTCTGGGTTCGTCTGCTCAACGCTGTCTAATGATCAAGATTTAATTCGTTAGTGCTTGTTCTTCACTTTCCTTTAAGGTCACAAAGGAAAAATAAAATTTTGCTTACGTCTTGAGAGGTGAAATCATTATATACTACAACTATAAAGAAAGAGTTGGGAAGAGAGGGTCAGAGCCATCTATTGAAGTGAAAAGCAAACCATAGTGTAGATGATACAATACTAAGGGCAGAGTGAATTCTCGGTCTCGTTTAACACTTCAGAGTGTACAAAAAGGCCAAGAATTCATCAGTGCTTAATGTGCATGAGCAAATACGAGCGAGCATAACGCAAGACACAAATTAAGAAATATATTACTTCCATGAATGGAAGGAGGGGGCGGGATAATCCAAACTGATAGTCTTATTTACCGAATTTCGTTTTTGGTTATTTACCCATCATGACTGTCATTCTCATTTAGGTGACTTTGCCTACAACATGGACAGCGACGATGCAAAAGTTGGAGATGAATTTATGCGACAAATCGAGCCAGTTGCCGCTTACATTCCTTACATGACATGCGTTGGCAACCACGAAAATGCTTAGTAAGTTGGTAATTCGTTGGTAGTTTTTAATTGGTAATCTGCTGTTTTACCAATTCGTTCTGTTAAATGAAAGAAGAACGGAGAAAATCTATGCACCATCTTCTATATGTCATACTTTTGATTGGTTTAGTTTGATAGTAGCTTCACCGTTAATTTCCTCCAATTTCCAACAGTTTAATTAAGGCAAAACTCAGGCCTAACTGTTATTAGTTAGGATTATCATGTTATTGACATTCATATATCCTATGTGCAAAGCCACACAATCTTCAAAAAATACAAAATTTAAAGATTATAAAATGTGACTTCATCGATAATACTCATGTTGTTAATGGGAGTTTTCTCTGTGCTCTACTTGAAGTACAGTGCAGCTTCACCTACCGTTAATAAGACATTTGCTATAAATCCATTATAAAATGTGACGTAATTGACAATTCATGTTGTAGACTTAACGGGACTACCTTTTAAACATAGCCTTTCACGATGCTGTACATAAAGTAGAGCTTCCGCTACCATTAATAGGACATTTGCTATAAAACTATTATAAAATGTAGCGTAATTGACAATTTGTGTTGTTGACTCTTATCGTGACTACCTTCAAAATATTAATTTTCTCTGTGCTCATGATGTATAGATTCATCTACCATTAATAAGATATTTTCTATAAATCCATTTTAAAATGTGGCGGCTAGCAGATATTCTTGTTGGTGGAGGTAGCGTAGCCTATAATGTACACCAAAGTGGTGAATGTGGTTTATTGGTTTGTTGGTTGGTTGGCGTTAGTTGCCCTTTTATAATTCTAGGATTGAGAGAAATTTGCTACATCGATTGAAACCCCCCTAAACTATGCGCAATGGCTGTTTGCCGTGACGTCACCATGAGTCAGCCAATGACGAACGAGAACAACGGCTGTTTGGCCGTCTGATTGGACTAGCCCAGTCACGTGATATGCACGTGACAGCAAACAGCCATGGCGTGTGGTATAAAGTATTGCTAAGCTCGAATTTTCCATAAGTCAAGGAATTATTACGGAAGAAATGACATTTTCTCGAATTTATCATCTAACACTCTGCACTGTAATTTTGAATTCCTGAATAGTTCAGGAATTCTGGAAGACGCATACACCATTATACTGCTGGTAAATCAAATAAACTTTTTAAAACATGGAAAATTAAAATGGCGTTGCATCCTTATAACTAACTCTTTTTCGATGTAATTCAATGAAATAATAACATTTGATCATGTCATTTTAACCACAACAGAAAGGTAGGCAATAAAAAAAAAAACAACAAGATTCCGTTAATGAAAAGATTGCTCAGAGAATTCCCTTCAATATGCCGACCACAACTGCCGTTTAAACTGGGTAAGAGAAATCTCGCATTTGTAACATAAATCCTCGTAGGGTGAACGAAATCTTGACAAATTTAGGGGAAGGTGCAGGGATAAACAAAACTAAAGGGGATGTGCTGATTAAGTGAGCGAAGCGAACGAAATCAGCGATTGTTAGCCAGTGTGTGCAAAAGTGGGAATGAAGCGTCTTAAACAGACGGTGTAACCTTATGTACGTTCACAGTCCTATAAAAGTTGTGATATCCACCCAAAACCAAAACTGGTAGAAAAATGCCGCCAAGGTTAATCCTATTAGCCAAGTTAATCGCACCGAATAATACTTTGGACGTTAAATGAAAACTTGAAGATTGCTACTAGCGGTAGCAATCTTCTAGTTTTCATTTAACTTTCGAACTATTAGTATGTGCGATTAACTTGGCTATTAGGATTAACCTTGGCGGCCTTTCCCTGGTGGAATGATATCACTACCTTCAAAGGCCGACCGTTTTTGAAAACTTGGCGGGTTTTTCTACCAGTTTTGGTTTTCGTTTGCACGATGCAAAACTATGCAGCGGACAATAAGTTTACACCAGCACAAATTATTAAAACGTCTTTATGTGTCAGTTTTAAAATTTCCTGTTACTATAACAATACAAACTCTCAACATCATAATGCGTGTTAAAAACAATCTCGAACACAGTTCTGCTACGTACGTTCAATACGCTGCGCCTATTTGTGCCCCCCAAACGAAAAGGCTGAGAGCTTCAGTAACACTTAACACCATGACCGAGATATGAAAACTACCGTAATGGCATCGAAATAGAGTTAAGAGCAAAGCACTTTAGTTTCTAAATTAGAGCAACGGTGCTTCAAACGTTTCTGACCCTAGTGTGCAGCTTGTATTCTAACTCTGGTCGTGGGCTTAGCTTGAAAATTTATTTCCGGTCAAAATACGAGATGTGTACCAATTTTAAGACTGATTTTGACATTGAAATGTACTAAACGGATTGCCTCGATGAGAGCAATCCAGTGATATGGACTAGTAAAAATCAGTAGTGTATGTTTTTAAGTTACACTTTTGTGCTTGTTAAAACTGGAAAACGTGACCTGAAAACCTTAGTGTGAGCCGAGTTACAATCATAAACAAATTTTAATTAACCATAATAAATATGACAAAGGCATAATAATAAACATAAATAAATATACATATAAATCCTCTTCGCCTGCAATCGGACCAAAGCCTGTTTCCTAATTGTCTTCCTGGTACTATTTTGCATGCACCCTATGCTGATGCTGAAGTTTGCTGAAATGCATGCTTAGTCTTTAGAACTATGATACATACTTGCGAGCTCATTCGTTGTGTGAATCCAACTGAGATAAAAACTACAAGCTTCATGTGTCTAATGGAGCTTTTACCCCAATCGGCCTTGTGAACGATTCCATGTTAATATCGTAATACTGACCCGTCTTTGTCTGTGATGGAAGGGCAGAAAAGTCACTTTAACCCCATCTTATTCTATAAATGCAAGATGTTAGTTTCTATACCACATAAGCAAACTTAATTGTCAATTACGCCATTAAACCTTCTATACCAGCAAATAAGAAAAAAACGAAATATTATAACGATTAAAGATTTTATAACATAAATGACAATATTTCAGGGTGCCCAATGCCCATGTAGTAGATGTGGTACAGAAATAAACAGCCTTTACAGGATCTTAAAGTCGGGTTGACACCAAATGAAAGTCTGCAAGATCTAGCGCCATCAACAAACAACCAAAGGAATGCACAAAGAAATTTTAATTAACGAATAAACAAGCCACGTGCCTCTTTAATTACCGAGTGAAAATCCGGTACGTCCTTGGAGCAAGCTGTAAAGTTTAACGATATCACCGCTACTATAGATGTCGCCACGGTAGATTCTTTATATTGGCGCCAGCTATAATGGGGAGTAATATTGGTGTAATATCGCTGTGTTTGAAAGATATTTCTTTGTGCATTCCTTTCCCTGCTCCAAACAAGCGCTAGAGAGAACTATTTAGCGCTAGATGCTGCAAACATTCGTTCGGTGACAATCCGCCTTTAATGCTTTAATGCTTTGTGTAAATTAAGTATCGCGTGACTTCATATTTAATCATCGACCGATTTCAGTGAAGTATGTTGCAAATGAGCAGGCAATCTTTAAAACACTGCCGAAATGTGATTTGGTCTATAGAGCAGTGATACGACGTAGTATTATTGTATATAACTCTATGCTGGAGCCTTAATGGCTTAGCTGCAAGGGGCACTTCAGAGAAAAACAGAAGGGCGTCATACTGAAGCCGATGCTGTGAAGAGTGATTTCTTGGACCTAAAACGCGCGATTTTTGTTGTTGGAGAAAACAACGTTATTTTAAGCCTAAGAAATCCGCTCTTCCGTTGTTTTACCCTCCATTTTTATGTTGTGCACCTTGTAGTTATGCCCTCCCAACACCCATACTGGTGCCAATATGACGGCAAATATTACTGCTCTATAATGTTTAATAGGTAAATTTTAAGCTCTAGAGAAATTTTGAAACTTATTTTTTTTCCCTAATTTGTGTTGCTGATATGCTAAACATATTCTACATTGGAAAGACACTTTCCAGATAACTTTATAAACTTAAAATTAAGTAACAGTTATTGGTAAGAAACTCACAGTTAGGGAGTATTATACTACGGCTGAAATGATTGGCCCACCGAGAGTGGATAAGTCCGTCGAGTGCATAGCACGGGACGGGTTTTCCCACTCGAAGCGGGCCAATCATCGCACCCGTGGTATAATACTCCGTCACCGTGAGTTTCTCACTAACAAGTAATTTATACCACGGTTGAGAGGTCAAGATAACTCGAATTTAATTAAAACGTTTTTGTGTTGTGTTTTGCGAAAATTGATTTAAAAAATACGGTAATCAATATGTCGATATGTATGAAGGTCATCCCATTTTAGTTTGTGGAGGGGGAGGTTGGTGTTAGACGGACGAGTCCTTTGGCAGCTCAAGTTTGTGGATAGATGGGGGTGGGTGGGAGTTAGACAGACGCGGCGTTTGGCTGGTAAAAGCTCAACTTTCCGAAACAGAATGTTGGGGAGCGAATAAACGTCGATATGTGAGCAAGCTGGAATAGAAGAAAAGCAGGACATTCTGGCAATGTAATTCTTTTTGTGTGTTTGCAGTTTGAGAATTGTTTGCAAAAGTACAGTAATAGGTATAATGGTGTGAATGAAGGTTTTTCTATTTTAGTTTGTGGAGGGAGGGAGGGGGAGTTGCCAGAGTGAATAAACTTAGCTGTGGGCCAGACATGTGTGAGTTAGCAGGAATAGGAATTCATTCGGAACATTCCGGCAATTTAATTAATTCCTTGTGTACTTTTTTATTGCGTTACGTTTTTGGACGCTGTATTTGGTCGTTGCGGTGTGTGCATTTCCCGAAATGTGACCCAGAAATGTCGAAAGTGTATCAACTGAAACTTTCTTTTGCTTTGTTAGTTCCATGTTGGTCTATAACATATACATTGCTCTTAAAATAATTATTATTACCGTTTCAGCAACTTTTCTAACTATGCAAATAGATTTTCGATGAAGAACTTAGACGGCAACATAAATAACCACTTTTTCAGGTCAGTGTTGTATTTAAAGAGAATTTTGTAGTGAGTAATTAGAATAACATATTAATATTATACAAATGAACATACAGACCCCATAAGGTTAGGGGGTTTAACATCACTAGTTCTTCGTTTACTAATTTCGTTTTTGGTTTTTTGCACTAGACTATTCATATTTTTAGCAACTGTTTTGAGCCAATTTTCATGAATAATCTGAGATTTCATAGTTATATATTTACAATTGTCATCTGTTTGGCAGTTAGTTTTGAAATTATTAATTCGACATTTAGTTTGAATAAATTTTTTCATGTTATGTAGTTAGGTACCTAGTTGTATTATTAGTCAGTGCTGTTATGCGATAAAATACTTTGAATTAATCCTTGGTTTATGGAATTTTCTTTATTATTGCAGTTTCAATATCGGCCCTGCCCATATCGTATCGTTTTCCACTGAATTTTACTTTTACGTCCAGTATGGTTGGAGTCAAATTGTGGAGCAGTATAAATGGTTGGAAAAGGACTTGCAGGTACGTTCTTGGACAATACTTAATTTGAGAGGGTTTGCTGTCATGTGGATTTGCGGGCAAGTAAATTCACGTTGCAGAATGGCATAGACTGCAGCGAAAGCCAGTGTGCTGTCATTGACATGAAATATAAAAACATTCACGTGGTAAGCTCAGAGGATAGATGGCTGCACACCGACTTTTGGTGCAGTTACTGGCTGCTGTGATGGGTAATTATTACTTGTCGCTTGCGGACAAAGTGGTGTGGTGGTCGTTTATTTTAAATTGAAGTGTTAGTTACCTATTTTTTTTATTTTGTTAACTTTTGTCAATTAGGGCAATGTGGTTTAAAAATAAACGATTCACTTTTAACGAGTAGCAGACTAAAGATGTCAATACCTAACTGAACCTCATGTCCTAAACCATGCGCAATGGCTGTTTGCTTTGACGTCACGATGAGTTAGCCAATGACGAACGAGAACAACGGCTGTTTGGCCGTCTGATTGGACTAGCCCAGTCACGTGATCTGCACGTCACAGCAAACCGCCATTGCGCGTGGTATAGCACCGACCGACCTACTGATTTAACGAAATCTGTCGGTGCCAGGTATAGATGTTAACTGTGAGATGAGGTATAAGCAACGAGCACTATCCCACACTAATTGGAACGATAATTGGCCTATATGACTCGATTATGCTGCATCCATCAATAGGGACGTCATGCTTCTGTCTTTTAGGAATAGTCCCGATGCATAAGCATATGTTCACCATCATACTTGCTTTGTCAAGGGCCTTATTAAGAAGTTTTAAGATCAATATCGGACGATAAATTCGTTTATTCCTTTGGGTCGACTGAATTACCCTTACTTAGCTTATCAGACGATCACTGTGTGACGACAGTCTCTACTACTTGTTAATTCTGTTTACATAAGTAATCTTTAACAAATAAAAAAAAAATACAAGTCCGCCATCTTTAGTCTCTGGATTTAGCGGACAAACCACCTCGAAGAGCCAACGAGTCCGATGCTTCAGCAGTGACGTCACACTGAAGGATCGGAAAATTCGCTGCACGTTTAAGAACAACTATGATGAGCTGTGGCAACCGTGCTAAGTTGTTCGGTGAGCTCAAGAAAGTGCTCAATGATAATGGGATGCAGGGGGAAAATTTAGCACAGTGTGTAATGCTTTGTGAAGAACAGAGTTCCTAACTTAATTTGTATTGTTTTCCTTAGGAAGCATCTAGCCCTCAAAACCGTACTGAGAGGCCATGGATCATCACCATGGGTCATCGTCCTATGTATTGCTCAAATAGTGATGGTGACGATTGCACCAAATACGAAAGCATTGTAAGTATACTTTATGAATCGTAGTAGTCATTTTTTATTTCATTCAAGTCGTGTAGATCTGATATCAAGGTTTCAGGTCATGAGATCTTTTATCATGACTTCTTACTGAAAATTCAAACCCGATTCCTAATCCTTTCCCTTAATCAGTTTTTGAAGGGCTTCCTACAAATTATCAAATTATAAAAATTATCTTTCCTATCTTAAAACAGGCACAGCCATAGAGTCTTTGTTGATTTTCATTGAACTGTTTTAACAGATTCGGAAGGGTATTCCACTTGCACCATTTGCTTATGGCTTAGAAGATCTATTTTACAAATATGGCGTGGATGTACAATTGTGGGCTCACGAACATTCCTACGAAAGACTTTGGCCAGTTTATGACCGAAAAGTAAGTGCTATGGGAACTCTAATGTTAAATATTTTCTGTAAGATTAATGGGGTAAGGGAGAAGGGTTAATGCTGTATCGTAGCAAACTGTAGTTGTCAAAACGAGTGCAAATAAGACCCACCACAATAAAGCATCGGATTTTTTTTCAGGTATACAATGGTAGTTATGACGAACCTTACACTAATCCCAAGGCACCAGTCCACATCATTACTGGATCTGGTGTAAGTAACAATTTATAAATATCTAAGGATTTCTTGAACAAACAACAATCAGAAAAGCTGTTATTCTGTAAATTCCACTAAAGTGGGCCGAGTTGCGATAATTTGGCACACTTAGCTCTTGTCAATATGGTGTGCTACAGAGGACTAAATGTAAACAACAATCAACACTTACATGGTCAAGTATTTTTCCTCGGCCACGTCTAGGGGATTTTAACGTATGCTCACCTGTTTTCTGGCTTAGCTTTGATCTGTCCAAGTCCAGAGCTTGACGATTACTGTTTTCCTGGGTCGCAATCACCAGGCTTTATACCCTGAGTGATAATACGCATATGCAATGAAGGAAGCAAGGTGCACCTTGCATGTTGCATTTGATTCCTACTAGTTATCCTAATTGCTGTGGTGTACTCTGCGTCTATGTGCAGGATGTCTGAAAATGTGGCAGCTACAGCAACCCCCTTCCTGAATTTTTGCAACTCGGGTCAGAGGGTTGCAACTATGTGCAACAGCCTTCATTGTCATCGCCAAAACATAAGAACCCTACCTTTTATTAAAACAGTAAAATTTTAACTCTTTAAAATTAATGTCCCATCACTGAGACAAAAATATTTCGATTTTCTCCGAATGCAATTCTTGTTCAATAAACAACCACACTTCTCCATACCTTTATACAAAACTAAGAAAACCTAACTACATTCACAACTTGAGGAATGTCCAAACACAATGTCCATGAAGAAAGTTTTGTCCTCGACTGGACCCTACCCTCCACACTTCTTCTGAGGCACCCCAGTTAACACACTCGGCATACTTAAAGGGTTTTACTAAATCGTTTCCCTAATATCTCCCATCACGTCACGGGATATTGTACGAACGTGGTCTAAGTCGACTTATTCCATTACACCACCCCCATGCCCTAGCAACATGAGAAAATGTGCTTTCCACGAAGATATTGAAGTAAACTGAGTATCCTCTTACTCTTTTGATAGTGTCCACACTTGGTCTTCGTACTTCTGGGTAGCACTACGAAAGATTGGGATGTCTTCCTTTGTTGTTCCAGGATTCTGGATTTCACTGTGGGTCCATACTGTGGTTGTGCCCACTCTTGGTGGCTTATCTTACTTTGGTGATGTCCCGGTTCCAGATACTGGTGGTGATGGCTGCATACCATGAGCCCTGCTTGGAGGTTGGAACTAGCATACCATGTTGAATAGGCGACTGTTCCTGTTTTGCCTCCTGTAGGCTTGCTGCTGTTGCGTATGGCATATGAACATGTAAAAAATCTGAACATCTGAACACCTGGACATGTAAAATTGAGAAAATTTGCTGACGAAATCAAGTCTGACTTCCAAGCAATTTCCTTAACAATATATCTTACCTTTGCGGACTTCTTTCATTTCAGCTGGAGATCATATCGCCAGTTATTGTTAGTTTACAAAGATGCAAAGCAAGGCTTCCCAATTTGTGTTGAAATAACTCGTAACATCATTCCTGATCTTGGGTATAATGAAACCCACCTTACTAAGGGCTGATACATTTGTACCAGGCGTTTTCAATCATTCCCACTGCTTGCCAGGTTTGAAATAAAGAACAAACATTCAGCAGGCAGGCCAATCCTATCCTCCCCCTCCTCTAGCTTCCAGCTACAAAAGACGACTACGAAAAATAGCGACTATTCAGTAGGTCGGAAATTCTTGCCACAAACTTATGTTTGTCAAGAAACTTGCCCATATTTGAGAAAAAATAAGTCAACTCTAGTATTTCTTCAAAATCTTGCATTCAGTCATAAACAGTCAGTATTAGCTAAGGCTGTACCGATCCCGAGCTGCCAAGCCGATTCTCTCTGAGCAGAGCACTCGGTATACCGAGCAACTACGTCCATTTAACCAAGCCGAGTGGCGCAGCTCGTGTCTCGTCTTGGCACGCGACTACAAACATGCAACGCCACATTGATAACAAACGTCCTGCGGAACCTAAAGCACTGAACAAAAAGGATCAAACAGCCAACCAGGTAATTAATTTGTAACCAACATTTATCTCCCCAGTCGCTCGTCCTTCCTACCCCACAGCCAACCGAAATTCTTTTCAACTATTTAAAACACATTTAAAAATGATGGCAATGTTTTTTATTGAGTGGGGGTTGAGAGGGAGGAGGGGATTTGGGTTTACTGGCTTTGCACGAATTGGAATTAAGTGATCATAATTGGGCATATTTCATTATTATAAAGTTTAAATTCTATATAAAAAAAATTTTTGTTTTAGTATAAGGAGCAGCAGCTTACTGTTTTAGCAAAAGCGAAGCAGGCAGGCGAAGCGAAGCAGACTGTTTATTTCACTTTTGGTTTTAGTGAAAAGCTTCGTTGTTTCTCAAAGCCGGCTTGACATTTAACGAGTGCTGGTTAATAAAGGTGTTCGGTTCTGGTCGGCAGCACTGATCGTTTCTATTTTGCTTGGCGTACCAGGCATTTTATAAGCGATCGGCTCGGCAGGAAAATAGGTCCTCATTACAGCGTTGTATTAGCGTTTGTTTGGAACAGGTTCCCACTTTTGTTGTGACGTTTTTGGTGCTAACGAAGACTGTTTCAACCTAGTAACAGTTATTTTCAGGTTTTAGGGAAAAACACTGGTCAGGTCGTGAAAATGGAAAACTCATTAACCCCCCCACACACACACACACACTTTCTGTCCTGTCCGGAGCCCATACATAACAATGTCTTGGTGGAATGTCTTTCCATTGTGTTTAGGGTTTCCTACCAGACTTACGCCATTTTTCAGCTGGCTTGAAAACTCGCAACGGTTGTCCTGCACACTCAACATATGGGTTTAGCTCAATGACATTAATGGGTCCGGAATTTTTCCTGTCTTAATGTCTTCAAGCACTTACACAGTTTCACACATGAGAGGAAATTCGGTACGGGCCTCTAACTTTTGCTGCCAAGGCTGCCGAAAATCCTTTGGCTGCATTGCTCAGAAAATGCATACGACGTAACACAAGATCTTCCCAGATATGACATGCTTGCATTTCTTGTCATAATGGACCTTTTTGTGTTCCTTGGAACGAATGATTCATCCTATGGCATATCCTTCAATAGGTCCTTTGGTGCTGTGTTGCTGCTGACTTCAAGCTGCGATAACTCAATATCCCAAGATGATATCAGATTTCGTCCAATATTCAGCTCTGATGGGTTGAAATTTGAACTTTTTGACTTCCTAAAAGTCAAAAGAGAGTGAACTCGAATTCCTAGAGGTGTAAGTTCCAATCTCGGTGGGCCTTGGTGAAAAATATCAGTAGATGTTTTTTTTTATCGGTTCGTGTGTTCTACCAGATAGGCTGAAGGTGCCGGTGGTCACATAGTACTTCATAACGACCATCTTTGCTGACATTTTCTGCCAAATTGTTCATAGAAATTGTGGTCCTTGATCTGTTACCACATAATAAAGAACAGCCCCATCTTAATACCACTTCACGCAGGCACTCAGGCACTTGTTTTGCTTTGTTGTTAATGCACAATTCAGGATATGAACTGAATTCGCATAAAACGATAAAAATAAATATGTGTCAACCCCCTGTAGGCATGAGAGGTCAGACAAAATTGACCAAGATTTTCTTAAAAGCCCTATTGGGTTGAGGTTGCATTGTCTTGAGCGGCCCCACAGTTTACCTGGAGCCGGATTGACAGGCTTTCGTACATGACATGGACAGATATACTCCAAGAACACCCCTGTCATGGCACGCCGTCCAATCCTCTCTTGGAAGATCTTCATGGTTTAAAAAAAATAACTGTCAAGAGAAGAAGGGCGCAATGTGACCATGATATGCTCATGCAGTGTTTTCGTAATCAATATTCTAAAGCATTGATTCCCTACAGCAGCATCTCACTCGCTTCGGATTTTATAGAACTTACCAAGTATCCCAGCACGTAAACAGAACTTCCCTGGAACAAGAGTGTCTACATCTTCAGGATGTGCCTTGCACATTGCTTGAACCTGCACCCTTCCAGGCCAGCCTCCAGTATACCAAATCTCATCCAAAGATGAAAATTTGCAGGGGATTTTTGTTGTATCCACCACTCCAGTTAGGATACAGGAGTGGTCTATCCTCAACCTTTCTAGAAATGGCATCTGCTGCCTGATTATGCTCCCTTTATTGTACCAGATTGCAAAATTCATTCCTTGCAGCTTAGGTACTGAAAGTGACTTAAGAAAAGTCAGACAACTGTGGTCTGTTTCCATAGTCAAACTTGCATTTTCAATGAAGGGTCTGATTTGTTGGACCATATACAACAATTTTCCTTCTTCCTCTTCTTCTTCTTCTTCTCAGAGTACTGTGAAAGAATTGCAACGTAGTGTAAATAGCTTGTGTCTGTGTTCAACACGCAAGGCTGAGAGAGGTCTGGCAGCTAAAGTAAAACCTATCAAACTATCCTGACTTCCACTCACCTGACCCCAATCAGCTTATACTCTTAGGACTGCATAAAGGACTGCTGCGTTCTTATAGAAATCACGTATGAAGGTTCTGTAGTACCCTACTTGACCTAAATTTTACCCGAGTTCTCTTTGACTTCTTGAGTCAGGGAACTCTCTGATGCACTCTACCTTTCCAGGTAGCCCTTGGGTCAGGGCATCCCCGGATAGGCACTGCCTTTCCAGGCTCTCGCCCTAGGTTTTGTGGGGATATCACAGACCGATGTAGTTTGTCTGTTGGGTACAGAACTGGACTTTTTTCATGTTAACCGTTAAATTAGCAGCTGCTTATCTGCTCAGCACATTAAAAAAAAAAAAATTTTTCAATAGCTGTCTAACAATTGCCTTGTGTAACAATGTTACAATAGGCTGTACTATTGTTGTGTTCACTAAGCCTATGCTATTGCTTTGACTGAATTCGTTGGTAGTGAAGCCTGATGCCGATTACTTTTGTGAGCATTGTTGTCAGCCTATTACTTTGTAGTGACTTCCTTTTTTAAATTGTAAAATTCTTTCCTCTCGCTCCAGCACTCTCTTTCTTTTTATATCGCGGTTTGTCCACTTTTTCTTTTTTTTTCCCAATGGGGCAAAAAGGTAGTGGTGAAGGTCCTAGCCTCCTTTTTAACCCTTGTTGCCGTTTTGCAATTGATAATGACTCTTCATGCAACGTAATTGTAGTTGGACAATGTCGACTCTGAACCAATGCGTTTAAGCACATCCTGCGCATAATTACGTGTGAATTTTTACCGAAATACTCAAAGATGTGGTTCTGATGTTCATCATTACGAAGAGACCATGATCAAATGTGAGTAGAATTCTGCATCATGCCAACCGGAAATGGAACAATTGTTGATGGCAATGTAGCGATTGATTAAGTGGATAACCAACAGAGCAAGGTAGCAAGAAAGAAATTAAAGAGCACCACCAACATGAAACAAGAATAAATATTTTAGAACCGGATGCAATGTTCTGTTATCATTTCACTAAATGGGTAATTACAGTCTGTGAGGGCGATCCATGTTAAACGGCCTCAGGTAGGGGATAGCAACGAACGAGGTGCATCTCTGGTTTCTCGGTTCCTATACTGCTTTTAGAGGAATGTGGAATTGGAAGTCCACGGTCGAGCTAACGCAAATATCAGTGTACTTAGGGTAGGGATAACCCAAAGATTCGATCTTGCAAAACTGTAATTATTGCATGGGGCCAAGCTAGTGTCCAGAATAGATCCTAAAGCCACTAAATGAGCCTGGTAGCTTCAATGCATGGAATTTGCCAGAGTCCCCTCGACCAGATCAACTGCAGGCAACTCGGTTGACATCTGCTACTGCTCCACCACGATGACCATAAATGACAAGAAACTCTCTAACTAAATACCCCGTGAACTATTGGACATTACCAAATTTGTTTCAGCACTCGTGTTTTGGCCCATTAAACTAACCTGTGCTATTCATTGGTAGAAAATTACTCTTGTGCTTCTCATTCGGAAAATCAATGTGTGCCTAAATAGCACTTGTGAGTTTATACAGGCCAAAACATTCG
>JAHWFP010138855.1:0-15330 GCA_023313725.1 Lithobius niger
AATACGTGTAAAAGAATCTCCAGCGACCCAAAAAACAAGCTGGAGCTTATTTTACACGTATTAGTGCGACGCTGATGGCTTACATGTCTTTTTCTAATATCTGTTCCTTTAGGGCTTTAAGTTTTTTAAGGCTTACATCCGTATTTTATACGCTTAAGCGTTTTTTAATATTAATATCCCTTATTTTTTTTCTTGTTTTAGCAAGAATAACACAGAAAAGAACACTGTAATCACCTTAAAATAACTGTTATAAGAGAGTCTTTTCCATGACTGATTCGTTTTTACTGCTAAGAGTGACTTTTGCACCCAATTTCATGTTTTTAGCTTGATCTATAAGAATTTGTTGCCCAAACCCTTGGGAGACATCCCGAAAAGGTTCTGGGGCGGAAGGGGGGGGGGGGCACTAATGGCACTTTAAGTATTTCATTGGGGTCCATGGCTGGTTCGATTTTTACTGTTAAGAAAGACTTGTGTACCAAATTTATGTTTTCTGCAAAATTTCTGCAAAAATTTGTTACTCCACTTAATGATTTCTGCCCAGTGCTCTGCTATAATAATTGCTCTGCCAACGAGAATACTGCAGTCACATCAAACTCTGGTTCAAAAGGTCCTGGTCGGTGTTCATACCTACATTTTAAGCTACACAAATTGAAAATCGGTTCATTGGTTCGATCTCTAGGTGGGAGCAAAAGTTTTAGCCCATTTGGCTTTCCGTGTCAAGAATATTGTAGTTACGTTAAAATAGCCTGCGAAAGGCCCTAGGCCTTGTCCATACCTACGTTTTAAGCTATAGAACTTGAAAATCGGTTGTGTGGTTCGATCTCCAGGTGAGGACAAAGAGTCCCAACCACAACAACAGCAACAAGAAATGACCATGCTGTGGACACCGAACGGTTTGATTGTTGTCATTAAAATTTGTAAGGCGGTGAAAGAGTTACGACACGACCCCAAATACCCAATTTCGTTGGGGTATGTCATGTAACGGCGGATGCTACGACGGAGTAGGTGCTTGTAACATCGCTGGTCGCCTGGTGTAACTGGATCTTGCTATCAATCACTCCGTTTGGCGTTTACGTACTTTTTCGGTTAAACAGCACAGCTGCTACTGTCCCGATATAGGGAATGGAGCATTGAAGTCCTAATCTAAGACGTGACTAGTGAATAAATAGCGGGTAACGCTGCCACCAAGGTGGGAAAAGGCTAGCTAAGTTATATTTGAAGAGAATTGTCCTAAATACTAACTTCTAGCAAAACAAGGAACGAACAAAACGTCGGACGTTTAAAACTCCTGGTTTTTATTTTAAACAAACTTGTTAAAATGACCGCACTTTACATTTACATTTGGCAAATTTACAACTGGAATTAGTTTATAAATACTAGGGGGAATTTACATTAAATTCAACTTGAACAAACGCTATGTTCACAAAACAATTTCAAATAGAAAAAGTGAGTTTGATTAGGCACAAGGGGATTTCGCAAAAGAGCCCTCTAAATTACAAACAGCCTCGGCTGACTTATAATAGTAGACCTGTTTTACAGTTATGTTTCAACGTGAATTAACAAAGCATTAAACCTCCTAGAGTTGCTGTTGATAAGTCAACTCCTTAAATTACAGAAGCCGCAGCTACCTATAAAGTCGATCCGAGCGATTAATCAATGGAAACCCCACGAAGATCAAACCGTCCTTTGTTTACTTTAAACTGCGTTTAAAAAAACATAATAAAGAAAGCTGGTTTTTAGTAAGGGACCGTGAACCCTTAAATTACGGCCGCCAACGTCCGAAATGCCGTTTGGCTTGACGCACCATAAAATTAACTACTAAAGCTACGAGGTTAAGTTTAAAATTAAACTATAAATTTTGACGTAAAGTTCAAAAAATAAACTTTTAAAGTTAAACTAAGTTGAAATACGAACCACTACCTTTGCCCGGCATGGCAACAATCGGACCGCGGTATCTCCACTCCCGACCGGCGTAGCGACCTCTAGCTTTGAGTATCCTGAGCTGTGCTGTGCTATGCTAACGAAACTCTACTGCGTCTGGGTTTTTATGCCTTCTGCTTGGCAGGCAGGTAGAGGGTTAGCGCGGACCTGTAGGAGAGCGACGGAGGGGGTGAGTGGGGAAGAGGTGGACACTTGGAGGAGGAGAGACTGACCCAAACCGGCCGAGCTGTCGCTACCGGAAGTCTGCCATGACAGCGCGGACGGGCAGGGTAGTGAGGCTGCTCTCAATGCGTTGGGTGCTGACTCCGTGTGTTTACGGCTACAGTATTGAAGGAGCTGAGTCAACAAATGAATTTTAAAGGCTTTGTAAACAATTAGAGCCTGGCATGGAAGTGCAGTGAGTTTAAAACTCATAACAACGTGATTTTTAGGCCTATTAAATAAACTACTATGTTATGCATCGCAACTATTGAAGGCGGGGGGGGGGAACGAAGTGTAATGCACAGAATAATTATTTGACTTTGGGAATGAAACTGCTATTTACAATGCAGGTTTTTAACGAAGGAAAGCTAGTTTGTTTTCGTTTTTAGAGGTTTGCTACGGTCGGAGTTTGGATGGAGATGCTATAAAAAATAGACATAAAAATATACACTGGGTCCGTAAAAATATACAAACATTGGAGCTCCGGTAGGGTTCATGGCAAGAAGTTAAGTTTACCAAAATGCATTAAGTGCACAAATCAAAAGATTAAATGTTCCAGCTAGTTTTAAAGGGCTATATCGCAGTTTAGGTTAGTTTTTACAGTGGTTTGAACATCGGACATTTTTCATAAATAAACAAAGTCGTCACCTGTTACGAATAAAAAATATCGTGTGTTTTCAACATCTAAAACACAACTAAGCTGGAAAGTGTTTCGGCTTTATGCCTAAGAGAAAAATATACATTATTTACAATTTTAATTCGTAATCGCCATATAGACGATTTTCTCCTGGTGTGGAAGAATACTGCCCTCAGGTTTTTTTTTCGGTGGTGTTGAGGTGTACTCACCACGAGCGTCTGATACGAGACCGCGTTTACAGTCAATTCTGGGCGAGACTATAGGAGTTCAAAGTTTGACGTTTAACGTGGAAGTTCATACTGAGGCTTACATAAGGACCGCTACCGCGGTCCTTGATTACAGTCGAAGTTTTCATAATAAACTTGGCCTTAGTTAAAATAAAAACATCAAGACAACATAAAAACAACATTATTGACGCATCTTTTTCTCTATGATTGGTGGCCGCTCATCCTTTAAATGTTAGTTTTTCTTAATCTCTGACCCTTCCCCTTACATTTTCCACATTTTGAAACATTTTTGTCGCATTGGGATTTATCCTCAACATGCCAAAATATGCTTTGAATTGGTTACAGTTAACAGACACATGTCTGCTAGTGAGCCGCCTTTTTATCATTAACAATAAATTTTTAACAATCGGATGTCTACAATGGGATGATCTACTGTTACTTGACGGTTAAATATACCAGCTTTTTCCCTGAATGCTAGAACGCATGAACATTAATGAAATATTATTGCAGCCGCTAATAATAAAAATTACAGTCGAAGTTTTCATAAATAACTTGGCCATTGCTAGAATAAAAACATCAAAGTGTTGGGTTTTCAAATACATGTATGTGAGGCGAAATACCTCCTAAACAACACTGAGCTGGTTGGCTTTATGCCTGGAAAAGAAACAAAAGTAATTACAAATTTGTACAGAGTTTCGAAAATGGCGATTGAAGAATTGCGTGTGGCGCCGGTCAGTTTGGTGACTTTTTCAAAATTGTGTAGTTAATTATTGAAGAGGAAATTTAATGTTCTGTTTTCGCAGAAGTCTTGAGAAAGTTCAGGTCTATTAAGGGCCGCAAATTTCAAACGTTTTGGTCCATTTTTCATGGAGGTACATCACTTTGACGACGGAGGTCTTTTTAGGCCTATTGAGCGCTAGCGAGCGCTAATGAAAAACAAATTGTTCGTTGCGAAAACGATAAACCCTCAGGTTTTTGATGTTTGGAGTTGAGGTCTCCTCAAATCTGATGGTGAAGACTAGCTTCTTTACACCGGAGTTTAACTAAAGCTCTCTAGTTATAAAAGCCTCGGCTTGATTATAAAGTAGTCATTGAAGTAATGTTTCCTTTGAATCTTCAACAAAGATCAAACCGTCAGTTTAGAGTAAAATTAAATTAAACTAAACAAGAAAACGTTTTGGTTTTTAGTAAGTGAACCACACTGACGTTATGGAAGGCAGGGGGCCAGAATTGCCGATGGCTTGCCAACCATAATTTTCTCTAGGCTAGAAGTTAAGTTAGGTTTTAAACTATGAATTTAGAATTAGGGGTCCTAAATTAAACTTTCAAAAGCTAAACTATAAACATACGAACCACTACCATTTTGCCCAGCATGGCATCCTCGGATGTGACGTCTCCACTCCCGACTGGCGTGACCCTTCTAGCCTTGAGATCGGTGAGCTGTCCTGACAGAGCTGTAGAGGGAGGGCAACTGGGGCTTTTTATGCTGGAGCATCGGATTTTGGCGACCAAAGCATGGACGCCGAGGAGAGCTGTGAGGGTCTGATTGGTGGAGGGCCAGGAGAACATGGAAAAGTCGGTTTGGCAACGGGTTTTGGTGCAGAGCCGTTTGAAGGAGTAGGGACATGTAAAGATAGGCCAAATCTAGACACGCTAGTAACACCCAAGTCGCCGTCAAGTAACAGTAAGTAGATCATCCCATTGTAGACATCCGATTGTTAAAAATCGATTGTTAATGATAAAAAGGCGGCTCACTAGCAGACATGTGTCTGTTAACTGTATGCAATTGAAAGCATATTTTGGCGTGTTGAGGATAAATCCCAATGTGGCAGAAATGTTTCAAATCGTGGAAACTGTAAGGGGAAGGGTCAGAGATTAAGAAAAACTAAAATTTAAAGGATGAGTGTCGACCAATCATAGAGAAAAAGATGCATCAATAACGTTGTTTTTATGTTACTGTCTAGCTAATAAGATTTTTCCCATGTTAAATCCCATAGACTTTTTCCTCATGGCGAGCGCAAAATTGAGAAGGCCTACGTACCTGAACTTTTGCACAAGGATGCATGGTGATCTGAGGATGGTCCTTTTGTTGGTTTGGTTTTGTAGGGGTCAGGACAAATGTGTGGGAGGGTTTTGAAATTCGCCACCGGCGAATTTAAATTTCGTTTCATTTCCAAGTTGCAACCAACAATTTTAAGCAACAATGGCTTGAAGAATCAAGACTGGTCCTTAGATTTATTGTAAAAGCCTGGACGAACTAAAAACTGAACTGTAACGAAGGACAAAATAATGAAACATTAACGTTGCCGTGGATTGCGTAAGAATAAAGGGATGCATGTTAGATGATGGTTACGCAACAATACGAGCATACACGAGCTAATGGGTTTTTATTTAATAACCCCCAAAAAAAATGTTTCGCGTTCTGCTGTTTTAGTAACAGCGACCTTCGGGGGTTTCTGCATGACTAAATGTGAAGGAAATCTTGAAAAAGTAAGGGGAAGTTGCAGGGATAAACAAAACAACTGAAGGGGATGCGCTGATTGTTAGTCAGTGTGTGCAAAAATGGGATTGAAGCATCTTAAACAGACGGTGTAACATTATGTACGTTCACAGTCCTATGAAAGTTGTGATATCCACCCAAAACCAAAACTGGTCGAAAAACCCGCCAAGTTTCCAAAAATGGTCGGCCTTTGAAGGTAGTGATATCATTCCACCAGGGTAAGGCCGCCAAGGTTAATCCTATTAGCCAAATTAATCGCACCGAATACTACTTTGGACGTTAAATGAAAACCTGAAGATTGCTACCGCTAGTAGCAATCTTCTAGTTTTCGTTTAACTTTCGAACTATTAGTATGTGCGATTAACTTTCCTAATAGGATTAACCTTGGCAGCTTTTCCCTGGTGGAATGATATCACTACCTTCAAAGGCCGACCGTTTTTGGAAACTTGGCGGGTTTTTCTACCAGATTTGGTTTTGGGTGGATTGTGTTTAACTCAAGTGAACTTTAGAAAAGGCCTTTGCATTAAAATATTGTCTATGGATTGAATATTTACAGGAGTACTTTGTGAAATGGCTCATGTTAAAGCTTAGTAGAGAGGCTTGTGTAATGAATAAAGCATTACTATTTTAAATTTTACAAGCTTTAACTGTAAACTGCAGTGTTATACACCACAACTAGATTGGGGGGGGGGGGGGGCGGAGTTTATTGCACAGACGGACTTTGGGATGGCATTGTGAACAGATCTTTAAAAGATATACTGTTTTAATAGAAAAAAAAGCTGGTTGTTGCATTTGGATGGCCACAGTCCGAGTTTGCCAGAGATTTAAAGCGAAAATATTTACAAAAAAAATCGTGTCCGTGAGAATGCCCATGGCGAATTGGTTCGGACTAATGGTAGCGTTCTAGGGGTAAAGGAATATATAAAAAGATTAAATAGACTAGCTTAGACAAATGCTATAACACATTAATTAAGTTGGATGGTTAACTGTTAGGTTAAAAGACAGTTCTTGATCGTAGTGGAAATTTTTCGTAAGATTTGCTGCAGACAAACACAATAAAAAATATCTATCCGCATGTATTTGAGTTTAAGTACCACTTAAGGAAGCCCCTCCTAATTCACAACTAAGCTAGTGTATATGGGCTTTTTGCCCGAAACGAAATAACGAAAATAAAATACAAATGTACAACGAGTTTTCAATAATGGCGGCCGGAAGTGGTGATAGCTGCGGTTGGTTTGCAGTGATTTTCAAATGCAGATTGTGAATCTTCTAGGTGGAATTTTAAAGTTCTGTCTTCCCCAGTCTGTAGCTGGAGAGTGTGGCTATTAAGGGGTTCCAAGTTTGGCCGTTTTAGTCCATTATTGAGGAAATAGCGGAGGGGAGAAGACCGAGGTCTTTTTGCGTTTTTGGCGCTCGGGGGGAAAAAAAAGTATTCGCCGTGAAAACGAAGGTTTTTCGGCGGACTGTTATTACACAAGAAAAAAAATAATGATGAACGAAAGCACGAAATGTAAACGCGGTCTCGTATCAGACGCTCGTGGTGAGGACACCTTAACACCACCGAAGAAAAAAACCTGAGGGAAGCACTCTTACCTACCAGAAGAGCATCGTCTTTATGGCGATTTACACTATAAAAATGTAAATACTCTATGATATTTCTTTAGGCATAAAGCCGAAACACTTTTCCAGCTTAGTTGTGTCTTAGATGCTGAAAACACACGATATTTTTTATTTTTAACAGGTGACGACTTTGCTTATTTATGAAAAATGTCCGATGTTCAAACCAGTTTAAAATCGAACCTAAACTGTGATATAGCCCTTTAAAAACTAGCTGGAACCTTTAATCTTTTTATTTGTGCACTTAATGCATTTTGGTAAACTTAAATTCTTGCCATGAACCCTACCGGAGCTCCAATGTTTATGTTTGTATATTTTCACGGACCCAGTGTATGATTTTATGTTTATTTTTTATAGCATCTCCGTCCAAACTCCGACCGCAGTGAACCTCTAAAAACGAAAACAAACTGGCTTTCCTTCGTTAAAAACATGCCTTGTATATAGCAGTTTCATTCCCAAAGTCGAATAATAATTCTGTGCATTACACTTCGTTTCCCCCCCCCCCCCTCCTTCAATAGTTGCGATGCATAACATCGTAGTTTATTTTAATAGGCCTAAAAATCACGTTGTTATGAGTTGAAAACTCACTTGCACTTTTCAAACCTGGCCTCTAAGTTTCCAAGTCGGCAATTCTTTTTGTCAATTCGAATCCATCCAACCAAAACACTACTTCAATTCCGTCAGCCAGTCAGAGCGCTCAAGCTACCCCGGTCGTCCGCGCTGCCACACCAACTTCCGGTAGTGACAGCTCGGCCGATTTGGGTCAGTCTCTCCTCCTCCAGATGTCCGACTCCTCTTCCCCACACCCCCCCTCCGCAGCTATCCTCGGCGTCCGCGCCAACTTCCGGTAATGGGTATAAAATCCCAAACCCAGACTCACTCGTTAGCACAGCTCAAGGATTCTCAAAGCTAGAGGTCACTATGCCGGTCGGGAGTGGAGATGCCGCGGTCCGATTGTTGCCATGCCGGGCAAAGGTAGTGGTTCGTATCGTACTTAGTTTAGCTTTAAAAGTTTATTTTTTGGAATCTACATTCAAAATTTATAGTTTAAATCTTAAACTTAACCTCGTAGCTTTAGAAGGTAAATTTATGGTGCGTCAAGCCTAACGGCATTTCGGACGTTGGCGGCCGTAATTTAAGGGTTCACGGTCCCTTACTAAAAACCAGCTTTTTTTATGTTTTTTTAAACGCAGTTTAAAGTAAACAGAGGACGGTTTGATCTTCGTGGGTGTTCCATTGATTAAACGCTCGGATCCACTTTATAAGTGGCGATGCTTCTATAATTTAAGGAGTTGACTTATCAACAGCAACTCTGGGAGGTTTATTGCTTTGCTGTTACACGTAGAAACAAAACTGTAAAACAGGTCTACTTTTATTAGTCAGCCGAGGCTGTTGATAATTTAGAGGGCTCTTTGTTAAATCCCCTTGTGCCTATGCAACTCACTTTTTTCTATTTGAAATTGTTTTACGTGAACCTCGTGTTGGTTCTAGTGTCGAATTTAATGTAAATTCCCCCTGTATTTTATAACCTAAACTAGGTGAAAGTTACCAAATGTAATTGTAGTGCGATATTTTTATTCATGTTTGTTTAAAATAAAAACCAGGAGTTTCTCTTAAACGTCCGTCAGTTTATTCGCTCGTTGTTTGCTAGAAGTTAACATGTAAGATAATTCTCTTAAAACTTAGCTTAGCTAGCCTTTTCCCACCTTGGTGGCAGCGTTACCGCTTATTATTACAGTTAGCCTACAATATTAGGACATGAGTAGCTCCATTCCCTACGCCGGGACTGTAGCTGTTGTGCTTGTTTGAACCAAAAAGTACCCAAAAGTAATAGTAAGAAGATCTAGTTACACCAGGCGAGCGGCGATGTTACAAGCACCTACCCCGTCGTAGCATCCGACGTTACAGAAAGTGCTTTTATAGAGGAGGCCTGCTCACTTCGGTTATGCAGCCGGCAGCTACAAAACCCCGAAAAACCTCCAGGGAAATTCATTGTTAGAGGAACTAATGCTAAAATTAACAGGTTATGTATGTTTTTCGTAGTCAAAAGAAACCATTTTCAGCCAGCCTGGCAGGACAGCCGGCAAAATGTTGTGTTTCGTATTGCTATATATTTTGTAAAATTCAACGCATGTTCACGGTTAGGCTCGCCCTTTCTTTCTTTTGCTGCTGCTGTATGTAAGGCCATATTTACTGCAACCTGCAAGTACTAGAAGTATAATCAGCTTGTCTGGTTGCACTGAATATGTTTCGAAGGTTCTAAGCTTGTCGCTAAGACTTAAGGGCTCAAAAACTGGCCGTGTAAACATAACGAAACTCGGTGTCAGGGTAGCCTGCGTCCCCGTGCACATTTTAAGTCCAACCACAAGTTCGTGAGATGTCTATGCGCCGAGCTATTCTAAAAAGACTTTTACACGGCTTGGCCGTCGTTAGTTTCTTGGAAAAATGTTAGTTTCTCCAAAAACATCTTTTGTGATTCAAGTTCTCACATTTTTTATGTTTGTAGGTTAGAACTGCCCAAAACGTTGGATACCATGCAGCCATTGTTCATAATGTTGGATCTAATGATTTAGAACAAATGGGACCTGAAACAGGTGTGTATGTTTCTGTATTTTTTTTTGGGGGGGGGGAGGTATGGAGGGAGTTTATATACATTGAACCTGTAATGAAGATCGCCTCTTCAAACCTTTCTTTTTGTTGCGCCGCCACAACCACCAGAGAGCACAGCACTCCTATGAATAACTTTGCCAAAAATGAATATTTTTGACTGCTGTTTTCGCCATCCACAAGATTGAACATTCTTCTTCTATTCCCCCAGAACAGAATCTTTCAGCAAGACCTCCGTATTAAACTATGAACTCTTTTCACGCAAGAGCGCTAAACCGGAAGTTTAAATAAAACGCTATAAATATGTACAAACTTCTCTTGATTTCAGTGTCGGGCATAAAGCCCAAAGCTTCATAACTATGTTATAACTATGGGTATTCTTAAGCGTCATTTTTTCTTAGAGTCAGGCAGGTCGTGATAGTTCACATTTCAGATTTAAATGAAACTTTTTGGTGGGTGCCTACATGTGTGAGATGAATGTGAAACTACAATTTTGGCTTGCAACTCCAATAGTTTAGGAGATATGCAAGGTTAAAGCTCATGGCGCAGAGGTGAAAAAAGCGCTGCATTGTAAAACGTACTAACTTCAGAGCTGGTCCACGTCCTACATCAAGACTGTGCCATTCATATCCCACTTGGAATGCATTCTACTATTAAAACTGATGCCTTATGTGTGTTTACATCTTTGGCATACTGGTGATGGAGAGAAATAAAACAAGTTTAAAATGGTAAAATTTACCACTGGCACGTATTTTAAAATTCACCTACATCCCTACATCATGAGTGTGCCAAAATTTGCTCACGAGGCATCAACTACTACGAAGCTGTACTTTCACTAAACACCGTTTACTTCATGGCATACTTGTGATTTTACGAGTTTTTCAATTTTAAAGTTAGTTTTTATACAAAATTATCCTATTTAAAAAATTTTATTGCTCCCAACATCAAGAGCTTACAAGCACACAAAATTACTTTTTGAGTATCTTTTTATATGTAGGTTAAAGGATAATCTGAAATACTGTGGCAGTTTCATGCGCTGCCCATTTATAAAACTTTAAACTTTGTTTTTATACAAAACTAACCTGTTTTAAAAATTATATTACTCCTTACATCAAGAGCGTATAAGCATACAAAATTACTTTTCATGTTTCTCTTTACATGTAGGTTGAAGCAAAACCTTCAAATCTGTGGCAATTTTATTTGCTGCCTATTTTGAGAAGTTTGTAGTTAGTCTTTTTCCTGGGCTGCAGTAATAAGTGTTGCTCTACTTGGAAACAAGAGAGTTGCCATAGCAACAGTGTGAGTCATGCCTGGACAGCTCTGGCTGCTGCAGGCAACTTGGGGTGGTTTATCAGAGGTGCTTTGCTTTTGTCTGTGTCAAACATGACCCATTGTTGCTCAAAACTGTTAGATGGGACTTTTAAAAGTACACAAATTGGTTTGTGATAAAATTACTTTTATATGATACTTTTTAATAAAGCAGCTTTCAGTTTAAATCCGATGTTATTGCAACCGAAAATATGAGCAATCGGTCATCAGTCAAGGCTGTCTAAAATGCAAGGCAAACCAGTTGCCAAAATTTTTCAGAGTATCCTTTAATGTACATATAAAGAAGTAGTCAAAAAGTATTTTTCTATGCTTGTAATCTGTTGATCTAAGGAGTAATAGCATTTTTAAAATGGGCTAATTTTATATAAAAACTAACTTTAAAATTGAAAAACTCCTAAAATCACAAGTATGCCATGAAGTAAACGGTGTTTAGTGAAAGTTCAGCTTCGTAGTAGTTGATGCCTCATGAGCAAATTTTAGCACACTCATGATGTAGGGATGTAGGTGAGTTTTAAAATACGTGCCAGTGGTAAATTTTAGCATTTTAAACTTGTTTTATTTCCTGCCATCATCAGTATGCCAAAGATGTAAACTCATATAAGGCATCAGTTTTAATGGTAGAATGCATTCCAAGTGGAATATGAATGGCACAGTCTTGATGTAGGACGTGGGCCAGCTCTGAAGTTAGTGCGTTTTATAATGTAGCACTTTTTTTACCTATACGCCACGACCTTTAACTTAGCATATCTCCTAAACTATTTGAGTTTCAGCCCCAAACTGTTGTTTAACATTCATCTCACACATGTAGGCACCCACTAAAAAAAAAGTTTCATTCAAATCTGAGATATCAACTATCACAACATACCTATTTCTGCCTGACTCTTAGAAAAAATGACTCTTACGGGTCTGCTAGTGTCATAACCCTATGTACATTTTGATGCATCAACAATTTTTATGTACATACAAGCACACACACATAGCCTAATTTACGATGTTTATTTAAAAAAATATAGTTCACATCACCACTCGTAAATAATCATTTATATTTTTACTCTACTTTTAAGCTTTTATTCAAGTATTTCGGTAGTATTAACTTCAGTCTACTCAGTCTGGTGAAACTATAGCAGAGCCCATTTCAGTGTATCTTGTTTTTTATTTTTGTAAACGCGGTCTCGTAACAGACGCTCGTGGTGAGGACACCTTAACACCACCGAAGAAAAAACCTGAGGGCAGTATTCTTCCACATCAGAAGAACAATCGTCTATATGGCGATTACGAATTAAAAATGTTGTAACGGCGGACGCTACGACGGCTTAGGTGCTTGTAACGCCCCCGGTTTCCCTGGTGTACGTGGAGTTTCAGCTTGAGGTTTCTACGTGTTTATGACGACTTTTTACGTTATACAACACAGCATGGACACTGTCCCAGCATGGGGGATGAAGCGCCGGTCCTAATTAAAGGGGCCTAACCTTAAACTGTCGGTATCGCTGCCACCAACGGTGGATTTAACTGTTCAACTAGCTAAAATCTAAAAATGGGCTACATATTTAATTTTACACTAAAATACAATTAATCAAGTCTAGCAAACGACTGAAGCTTAAAACTCCTGGTTTTATTTTTTTTTGCGACAGAGAATGAAAGTACACTTTACATTATAGTTTGCTTCGAAAGCTTTTGAATACCAATTATTTAAATAGGCAACAAGTTTACATTTACATAAAGTAGCAAGTTTGAATATACACTTAGTATTTCATAAATTCAGACAAACACACTTGGTTTGAATAAGTTTTAAATTTTCACATTAGAAAAAGTAAATCATGAGTGCTCCCGGAGACACCCGCAAGACTAAACAGCCGCAACTGATAGTAGTCTATCTGACAGTATGTTTCTTATGATCAACCGTCCACAGTTATGTTTCTAAGTTTTCCAAGCACAAAAAGATCAACCTCCCTTAGTTCCCTCGAGAACTGTTCTAAGTAATAAAAAGCCCGGCAATTTTACACTTAGGCATCAGTTTGTTTCAATTTGCCTTCCACAAAGATCAAACCGTCATTTAGTTTAGATTAAAAATCCATTTAAAATAAACTGGAAAAATTTGGTTTTTAGGAAGAGAACCACTCTGACGTTATGGGGTGAAAGAAACCTAAGATGCCGCTACAGGCGTCACCACCATTTTCCCTAGCTAGAGAGTTAAGTTTACAATTAAACTAGAATTTAGAATATGGGGGTCCTAAATTAAACTTTCAAAAGCTAAACTACAACATACGAACCACTACCATCGTGCCCGGCATGGCATTCTCCGGACATGGCGTCTCCACTCCCGACTGGCGTGACCGGTCTCTAGCTTGAGATCTGTGAGCTGTGCTAACTATGCATTCTGGGGCTGGGGTTTTATGCACATTACCGGAAGTAAGCTCGGACTCGCGGGGTAGCTACGGGGGTCTGATTGGCTGAGGGCCTCGAGAACAATGGAAAGTGGGAGGAGAAGTCGGATGAACAAAGGAACTGGGTGCAGAGCCGTTTGAAGGAGTAGGAACATGTAAAACGGAAAAAGATCGGCCTGTTTTGAGTTTCACTCAATTGAACTTTCGGAAATGGGCCTTTATTTTGTATTATTGGCTACGGATTGAATATTTACATGTTTGCAACGTGATTAGGCTCTTGTTAAAGCTTATTACTTGGCTTTGGGTAATGCTTAGAACATTACTATTAAATTAAACAAGCTTTAACGGTAAACTGTAGTGTTAAACACCACAACTAGTTTTGGCTGGGGAGGGGGGCAAAAATGGGGAATTCGAAGTTTTTGCACAGTTTGACTTTCGGATTTGGTTTGAACAGATCTTTTTAAGAATTCTTTTAGTGTTTAATAGTAGATCAAGCTATTTGCAGATTTCGGTAGGTCACAGTCAGGTCCAGAGGAGAACTAAAATAAACATATATACACTGAAAAATTCGTGTCCGGTAGAATGCCAGGTCGTAATGCGTTTATACGTTTGAACACATGGTAGCGTTTCTGGGGGTAAAAGAATATAAATAAAGTATAAATGCGGTTAAATAAATTAGCTTAATTGAATGCTATAACGCATTAAGTTACAGAGAACATTTAACGTTTAAAAGTTTAAAGTTAAAATTCGATCGTTGTGGAAATTTTCCATATGGATTGCGGCCGACAAACACAATAAAAAATATCACACTTCAAAATGGTTGTCTGTACAAGCCTCACACAATACACTAAGCTAATATGTTTGGGCTTTTTGCCCTAAACGAAAAGAATAAAATGAAGATACAGAAATACAGAATTTTATAATGGCGGCCATGATGAAGGTGCGATGTAGTGAGTTTGAGGTGATCTTCAAACGTAGTTTTATGGTTCTTCCTGGTGGAAAGTCCGGATTTGGGCTTCCCCAAGAGTCTTGTATTTTGACAGGCTATTAAATGTCGAAGAGTTTGCGGAAATCGGACCATTATTGTGAAAACGGCCAGGTATGCCTCGGCGAGGCATTTGAGTGCCTCGAGAAAAAAAATTTCATTTTTGAAAAACAGGCGTTTTTCGCTGGCGCTCGTTTACACGCCCCCAAACGCAGGATTTTATTCGGGGTTCCTGAGAACTCGGAATAAAAGCTATAATAAAAGGGGTTAGTGCACACAAGATATGCAGAAAACAAGACCGCCAAAATTTAAGCAAAATTGACATGAAATAAAATACACTGTTTACATAAATGTTGACTTTGCCGTTTTGTATTTTTGGGGGACCAACGTTTTTGTGGCTCTGAAAACTTTAAGTAAATTTAAAAGTTACAATTTAAAAACACTGTTTTTGCAGCCATTAATTAAATACTGTCCGCGCTGCTTGGTGCAGGAATATCGTACAAGTATTTGAAAATGGGGCAAAGGGAAACAGTTATCAAGAAACACTCTAGTTTTAAAATGAAAGTACAAAGTTAGGGTTTTTGTAAAAGAATACTGTCAAATGAGGCGTCCCGCCACTTAATCGTTCGTACAAGTCCGGATTATGTCCAATTGCCGCGTCTTTTTTTTCTGTGTGACGGCCAAAAACACCTTGCCGTCCACCCTCAACCTAGGCTGCGATAGCGGTTAGAAGAGAATATTCTGTGAACACGTGATAGAACACCGGCTCTATTTAACAGCAACTAATACCACTAGAATGGTTTTAGGTTACCAAACAACTTGTTTACATTGGCAATTTAACACTGAAGGATTTTGAGATAAGACCCATAACTTAAACATACTAATACAACACTGGGAGGTTT
>JAHWFP010138856.1:0-14799 GCA_023313725.1 Lithobius niger
CATAAATCCCATACAGTTTGCCACGGGTTCTATAACTAATTTATCGTACGGTCTGTAACTTATAAAAACGAAAAACAAAATTGGTGGGGTAATAAGCTGTGTTGTTTATGCAAACTTTGTGTCGTCACTTTGTTTTGCTGCAGTCAGATTTGCGGCCGATACCATTCGAGCGAGATGAGGGTGAGCGGGGGTAGGGTATGTGTCTAGAGGGAGATTTTTTATTAATCGTATAGGAGAAACACGTTTTTTTTTTTTTATCTTGGCGTACATCACACAAACTTCATCATGTAAAAATTATGTCGTAACGCCTTAGGTTCACGTAAGTAGTGTTTAAAATTTTTTTTTTTAACATGTCATTCACGTAATGAGTCGTCCTTCTTCAATTTGCATAATGAACAGTGGGTTCTTCGCGTTTGTCATTCTCTGACGACATTTCATGGGAATAGTATCATCCTACGTCTTTGATACCTTGTAATGGAAAAAGTAGATTTGGACGACAGTGACGGATTCAGAGGTAACGTACGTATTCCTGTAAACTGTTAAGGCTGTAAAGTGTGGGCAGGCAGTTAGAATGTTATGGGTGTATTTTTATTTCGGGGTGGGGCGGGGGAATAGTGTAACGCTTAATTTTGAGGGAAGAAATTTAATGTATAGTTCGTATGTTATTTCAGTTGGTGTTTTCGAAAGGCCGACGCAAGTTCACGCAATTTTGTGAGGAGGTGGGGGAGGGGGGAGGGAAACAGCGTAACGCTTCATTTTGAGGGATGAAATTTAATGTATAGTTCGTATGTTCTTTCAGTTGGCGTTTTCGAAAGGCCGACGCAAGTTCACGTAATTTTGTGAGGAGGTAGGGGGAAGGAGGGAAACAGCGTAACGCTTCATTTTGAGGAATGAAATTTAATGTATAGTTCGTATGTTATTTCATTTGATGTTTTCGAAAGGCCGACGCAAGTTCACGTATTTTTTTTGATTTAGTCGCCAGCTGGTTTCTTTTTTTGTTGGGGGGGGGGCAGGTAATAAGTATTTAAAGTATTCAATTTTCTTGTCTGTTTTGAAATGTAGAACTGCTTTATAAAACCATGCGTCAATTAATTTGCTTTTATTTTGTTGTGTAATAAAAGAGCACGGGCGTCAATTTTTTTTTAAAACGAGGAACGAAGGTAGGGTAAGATTTTATTTTGTAGCAAACATTATTTGGATACTTTTGGTTGACATAAAAAAAGTCAAATTAATTCTCGCATGGGTTTTATTCAGGAATTCTACCTTATGAAAGTATTGGCAATGTCTTATCACCCACACTACTGTGCATGGCATCCATATCACACTTAAGTGTGATGAAATCCCATATCGCCACACTTTAGTGTGGTGATATTCATATCACCACAGTAAAGTGTGGTGATATGGGATATCACCACACTAAAGTGTGGCGATATGAATATCATGCACTGTAAAGTGTGGTGATATGGGATATATCGCTGTGCGTTTTTAGCATTGTGAAAGGTAGGGACCGTACGATAAATATATATATATATATATATATATATATATATATATATATATATATATGTACATATTTCATACTTCACTTTTCGAACCATAGGCGAGACATGAAAAACAGGAATTGTGATAGCAAATTAAAACGAAGCAAATTAATACAATAGGGCGAGCACGTTCACTCTTTATACGGCAAAGTTTGCCGTAATTGTTGACAGAAATCGCTGGCCATTCAAACTCCGGGACCCAACGGAAACAAACGAAAATGCTGCGACATATAGGTCAGTATGCCAATTTGGCTTTCCACCAGCGGGGCACACTAGTTTTTTCAACACATGAACAGCTATTTTTTGTGTTATATTTTAGATTAGCCTAATAGAACATTTTATCAACTTATTTTCTTAAACTTCAGCCTAGTTTAATGAAGTTTTATAAAGTATTAGAATGTTTGCCTTTTGTAATTGTTGACCTTTTGGGATGTTGGCCTTTTGTACCTGTCGGCCTTTTGGTTATACAGTATGATTTTATCTGTCGGCCTTACGGTTGGCCGAGACCAAACCTGTGTATTCTTTCATTATTTACGCCACTTCTTCTAAAGGTATAGTAACGGTTAAAAACGACAGCAGTCGGTTCATCGATGCGGTTATGAGTTTTTTTCATGTGACATAAAGCTAAAAGAAATTAAAAAAAAAACGAATTCGTTTGATGTTTAAGGCAAGGTTTAACTGAAACAAAGTCAAAAGAGCAATGGAACACGAAATTTAATCTTTCCAGTAATTTTCAAATTCCACAATGTGCCAGATGTGAAACCTCACTGCAGTCCTCAACAATTGCAACCACCCTAAGACAAACACTGCAAATATTAGAACAGGATTACCAACAGTTATTTAATGGATTCTTACGTCAGGTTTCGATACGATGCAGATTAAATTAGAGCCCAACTTTCAAAATATTATTTCTTGCCTAAACATAGTAATAACTACAAACAAAAACGTCAAGTGTGCCGTCAAAAAAGGGTTATATCCATGATTGAAGTTTCGCTTTACTTGTAAAATACACCTTGATAAAAATTGATGATTTTTAATTGAAATAAACAAATGTACAATTGAGAAAATTACATCTGTTTAAGTGCTATTGTCTTTAAGAATAATTCAATACGTATCAAAAACGAATGTACGAATTAAATTATTCCTAAAGCACAACAGCACTAACGGATGACATTTTTTTCAATTCTACATTTTTCTTATTTCAATTAAAAATCATCAATTTTTATCTGTGTACATGTAAAGTAAAACTTCAACATATTTTATGGCACACAATTTTGTGTGTAATCAGCATCATATTAAAAACCAAAACTGGTAAAAGAGACCACCAAGTTTCGAATGGTTCGGCCCGTCAAAGGAGTGATATCAACACACCAAAACATTCGCTACGTTAATCGAACCGACTAATAGTTCGAAGGTTAAATAAAAACTAAAACATTGCTACTTTCGGTAGCAAAGTACAACTCTTCATTTAACATCCAAGGTATTATTCGGTGCCATTAACTGGGCGAATGCTTTGGTGTATAGATATCACTACTTTGAAATAGCAACCATTCGGAAGTTGATGGTCTCTTTTACCAGTTTTGGTTTTTGATATGATATCACTTCTTTTTTTAAATTGTGCATTAGACTCAACTCAACTAGCCTGCATTTGAGTGATAAAGTCCAACATCAACAATAACTTAAGTGGTAATTTTCTAATATTTCAATTTCATATCACTTCTTTGAGAGGCCGAACCATTCTCAATGTGGCTTCTTTATCAGATTTTGGTTTTGTTTTAATTTTTTTATTTTTTTTATTTAATTTATATCACTCTTTTGTGAGGCCGAGCCACTCACAACTTGATGGCCTCTATACCTTTTTTGGCTTTATTTTGACATTTTGTTTGTTTTTCGTGAATTGTACGTAGACACAATTTCCTTGGCAACGTTGTTTAGATTTGTGACGACACACTAGTGTGTGTCTTGATACGCACGTCAGTATACACGCTGTCATTGCCCGAACTTTGGCCGTCCTATCAGAGACGATACAGATAATACTAACAATGGTTATAACAATACTTTCGTACTTACGCGCCCTCCCACGCTATACCCCCAGGTTGTTAACAAAGAAAGATATGCAGTTCGTATCGTACTGCAGCCATTCGTCAAATTTCATAACTGAAAGCCTGCCCGTTATCTCGGTATCGGTGAATATTCACCCTATGGGAATTAACATTGGGATGAGTGGACTAGAAACTAGTAACACATGTGCAACGTTATTGAGGGTCAAATTTTGCAGTGAAAACCGCTTATCGGATATTACTTAACAAGATAATTTTTGTTAGGTGGGTAATTGCCCTCGATTTTAACACAATTTTAGCGTTTGTGCTGCATTTTTATTTTTCCTCAAGGACCTGAAATATGCCCAACTATGCTTCAGGATATGAGACACTTATGCTATGGTGACGCGCTAGAATGGTTTACGTCCTCGACAATTGAATTAATGTGATGTTTGTTGCCAACATGGCACGACACACTAGCGTGTGTGTAGATACCTTTTTTACAGCTATGGCGTCGCGCTACAATAGTTAATATCCTCGGCAATTGAATTGATTTGATGTTTGTTGTCAAACTTGCGCGGGTGGATAATTCTTAGGAGTAATTTTTTTCAATTGAAAAGGTGTGAACGCACGGCGCACAAGCAGTGATTGTTGCTGCCCACTTTGAAACAATTCAGCTCAGCTCTGAAAGCCTCCGTCTACAAGATAAATACGCTATGCTTTCATTTCTAGCTGCCAATTTCGATCGGCCTCGAACTTAACAACGTAGCTTAGGTTGCTATAGAACTATACGCGTTTATCTGAAACACGGACTCTTTCAAACTGTTCAAAGGGTTTTAGCGAGCATTAACCACTCCTGGATTCTTTCTACTGCCTTTCTTAGAGAGCCATAGCAGATGCTATGCTCCCTCTACACCACAGACTCGAACACAACAGCACCAAGCAAGCACAACAGCAACACAGACTAATGCACTAAACTGAGTGGTGAGGGCTCGAAATCATAGAAGCCTATCCATGTCCATACAAAACCGTGCCACTACCCGGCCATTTACCAAAATGGCGGATTATATCTTTAATATGGCATAATGGTTTTTTCAGTGTGTTTTAGGTCAGAAAATTCACTGGAACAATTTCAAAGTAGCCTATGAATTTTAATTTTAACGAAATTAGTTTAAATTCTGCATGGCGGCCATTTTTGAAAATGGCAGACTGAATTTAAAAAAATGGGGTAAGTTACCAGTTGCGGTGTCCTTTTCAATGCGTTTTTAGACAGAAAAATACGATTCGATTTCGTTTCTTTGCTTCATTTCTTTGCTTGTTGTGCACGAGTGGCCTAGGAAAATCCAACAAATATGTCTTTTCTTCGCTGCATTCCTTTATTTTCATTTGCTTGTAATGCTTATGTAATGGTATTGAAATGGTTAAGGTAACTGTAAACATTTCAGTAAAACGACAAGTGCATCGTTGTAGTTTTACAATACTAAGATAGTCACCAGAATACTTAAACACTTTAACTACACTGGCATTTGAAAAAAAATTGGGACGAAAAGGTAGATATTTCCCCTTTTAAAATAAGTCATTTTTTTTATCTTGATTTACTATATTGTGCTGAATGACAGTATTTTACCTTAACATTTTGACGCGCTCCCATCCCATGGCACCAAGGAGCTCCATGGGATGCCCATGGAGCAGGGAAACAGCAAAGCCACACCCAAACGACCAATAGCCAAAGCACGAAAACAAAGTCCATCATCACAGGTGGCAAATGTCACTCCCTTGTAGGAAGTGCGTATTCACCCAAAGCTTTAGAGCTTATCGGAAGTCATAGTCTTTAATTAGCACTTCACAGAGCCTACAAAACGACGTCGTATAAACCCCCAGAAATGTCTTCAGTTGGCACCAAACTGAAACCTCCGGGAATTGTGCGTTTCAAAAATGAAGCACTAGCCTGGGCACGCAGTGGCAAAGGGCAGTCGATCAAGATATGGTGTCTAACCTCAAGTGGAAAACCGCATTCACATTTCGTGTTATTTTTCTTTCTTATTCGTTCTAAATAGTTGCCAAAATTCCCATGATTGGTAATGAACTGAAGTGTCTTTACTGGGGGAGACATCTCTTAGAAAGAATCAACCGGCAGGAACTCGTACACAGGCCGACCTTTATCAGATTGGTCCCATCGATTTTGCCAAGCTTTTAAAGTGTCCTGACGCAGGCGGTATCTCCAGAAAAAAGTCGGGATAGGTAGCTGAACAGCGATTTGGTTAGTTGCAGCTTCTTTAGCTACCCGATCAGCTGCCTCATTTCCTTTGATGTCACTGTGGGCGTTCACCCAACCAAGACTGGAGCACAACTTTCCTTTTCAGTTCTACCAGAATGACAGTATTATAAAAATATTTGTAATTATACAGCATTTCATGCCACTACATGTTTAAAAATTGTTTCAATAATGCTATTTACGGAAGTAGATGATGCACTCTAATTTTATCTATTGACACCCTGATAAAAAATAGTATATTTCTAAAAACAAAAAGAAATTATAAAACTGATGCTTTAAAATTATTATGTTCCAGTCGCACAAGCAGCCAACTGTGATCTAGAAGGAAATGTAGTTACTTGGAGCAAGGCTGAATGGCTTCTTTCAGGACATGCTGACGCCCAGCCATTTGATGCCCCATGTGGAGAAAGATATGGAGGTGTCAGTCATAGAGTAGCTGCACCATAGAATAAAGTATAGTCGAAACTGAAATAGAGTAAGTATTATGCACAAATCATTGTAAATGGTACTATCAGTCGTGAAATGGTGGATGGTGGATAGTGAATCGTCGATACACATTGCACCGACTGAGTCATGGGTAACAGAAATTCCAATTCAGTAGTCATTGTAAATGGCACTGCCAGTGGTGGAATGGTGGATGGTGGGTAGTGGATGATCTATAAACGTTGCACCATCTGAGTAATGGGTAACAGAAATTCCAGTTCAGTAACTATCTATGTCCATATGTGCACAAATAATTAAATATTATACATAAGTAGTGGATTATTAATAATAAATCATTGGGAGTAGAAGGTACAGCTGTGGGCTGTATTTTGTCGATTGAAGTTGCACCATCAGGGTAATATGAGGTAAAAAAGCAAGTTTTGCAGCTTGACTTAAGTCCACTGCTTAGTGAGAAATTAGTAAGGACGGTACTACAACTTGCTGCTTGGATCGAAAATCAAACTTACAGACTGGAACGGGATGAGGATTAATCTTAGACAACTTACAGGCTTACAAACCGATTAACAGAATGACGAATAGATTTAAATTATTCTTTATTTTAAAAGAATTGCTGAAAAATCAAAACCATTCGCTCGACCAGCCAGTTTTATACATCGTTATCACTCACATTAATTGTCATAAGTTCAGTATGGTTTCGAGCTCACATGAATGGGTAAATGGGTAACAAGATCCGACGCCTGGCCACCTAGACCTGAACCCGGACTGTTGGAGTCTCCTCGGACCAATGACCTTGGCGATAGGTTGTTTCATAGGTCTTAGCGTAATGGTCCGGCAGGCCGAAAGTATTAGGGATCAGCAGTTAAGGAAATGATCTTACCATCACAATGGGAACCATGAAAACTATTATTTTGCAAGACGTGCCCGTGTAGCCCGATGTACAAGGGAAGTACAGTTTTTTTGGCTAGCTTTGATTGGCTAAAAAACCTATTGTATTGTTTCTAATTATGATTTTTTTTGTGGTGAATGGTGTATTAGCAGTTGCGAAGTTAGTGACATCTGCACCTCGATGGGACAAGTCAGTGCCACCAGGTGTATTTAATTTTAGCAGCAACTAGGAGTGAATCACTTTTAAATGATTCAATGGTATAAACAAAAACGAAACGTTAAATGCTAGAGTAAGGGTCTAACGGCAAACCTTTGTTGAAAAACAGGCAATGCAGCAGTGATAAATTTGCGTGGAGATCGTTGCAATGGATGAATCCTCCTCACAAGTCAGTCAAGACACCAACAAGGTCACGATAAAAACAGATTTTGATTTTTGGCCTCAAAACAACCTACATGTGGGCCTTATTCACAAAAAAAACGAGCGTAAATAATTAGACCAGCTAGCACATTGCCCTAATATTTGTACTCGTGGTGGCAACGTATTAGCTGATAGACTTTCTTTTTTACTTTCCGTTTTGTTGTGGACAAGTTCCACATGTATGCTAATTTGAAGCCGAAAGTTAAAAAAAAAGTTTTTATCGTGCTCTTGTGGGGATCTTGACTCCTACGTCAGGAAAATTTATCAATTGAACCATCGAGAGACAGTAAAGGTTCAGATATCAAATTTCGTCAGTAATCGGCAGATAAGCACATGACCCTCACTACCCACTGTACAGGTTCTCTCTTTAAGACTATGAAAACGATAAATACCTCAAATGGCTACATAAATAATATAAAGACCCGTGATGGTGATCAATGGTAGTGTGTTGGGTACTTTAGTGCGTGTGGAAAATTTGTTTTGGTATCATGACAAGATATTCACAACAGAAATAATTATTGGTTATCATCAGTTACCTTGAACTGGTTTATTTCTGCAAAAAAAGTGCAGTAAACTTGACATTCGGTCAGAATTATCTACAAAAATCATGCAATAATATTACAATAAAAAGTCCTATGCATCAAAGTCGAATGTCTAATTTTCAAGGTTATTTTCATGTTAAAGATACATTCACGTGTTACATACCTTTATGCTAACCTTAAATTTACAAAAAACAGTTGACACCATTGACCACTAGGTTTAGCGTCTAATCCTTACCTGCAAATTACTGACAATATCTGACGTCAAGACCCTTATTGTCAAATCTTGTCTGTTTCTTCTTACATAACTGTCCGTGTTCCACTCCACATGCAACCCACTTCTAAATGTCAAAAAGCCTTGACCCAATGCATAAAACAACCAGGTTTCATTTATTTCACTGAATCTATAAAAAAGCTGTGATCTGTAATAGGACTCTTTGTACAGGGATTTTTTACAGCCTCTATAAACATTAATCAAGGCAGAAATTCAAACAGTCATAGTAACGCTTCTTTATGTATGAAGTGAAGTTTACTCAAACTAGCAAACCATCCCCCAATCCTCTGCCAGCACCTGTGCTCCTTTACACTATCTATAGCCTTGTGGTACTCACTTTGGTTGAGTTCGGTTTTCCACCGCTCCTTTTGCTGAGTCAGAATACACGATACGTAAGACATTAAAAATCCGGTCAGTGTGAGACCCAGTCTGAGACATATTAAAATATCGGATCAAGAAATGGACGAGAAAACTGAGTTCGTTAGCTGAAGCGATGGGTTACTAGCTCGAGGAGATGAAGGGGGGGGGGGGGAATAATCAATAGTAAATCTGATATCAGATTATCCACACCACCAATGAGAGTGAAGAAATAAAACCCGCTAAATTAACTCCCAACACCAGAGCACCGGTTAAATGGAGAACTTTCCTAAACCTTGCTCATTGGGATTGCCAAGACCGCTGGGGTGGTCCAGTATCTCAGATAAAAGTAGGGTAGGGTATTATTAAAAAAAAAACTAAACAGGGTGGATGAACGCCATGTTTAACAAGCCTTTATAAATGTTTGGACACTCCATTCCTACTTAATACTTATAACTGCAGATAATAAAATATAGTGCAAAGGTCATTATATACCATTTACGGATTACTGTGACGTGTAATTGCGTTTGTATAACTAGCGTAAAATTGTTCGTGTTAGTGTTTGATCATTAATCGTGAAATAATAACACGGGTAATAATTTGTTCAAGGTGGATTCCGGCTTACAAGATCATCAGCAAGATTGAACATATCCATCTTGGCAAAAAAACGCTTAGAGACAAACTACGACGCAACACATAGTTCCCACTATTTTAAAATGTATGAAACTTATTCATGAAATAAAATAAATGAAAAATATAATTATTTGCAGTGAATTTTTATCTGAACTTTTTGTTCCTTTTAACATATAATTTATGTTTTGTGTGTAACATATTGCCCGTTGGGACGGTCAGCATGCAACGTTTTTAATGTTATGATGCAACAAATTTTAACCAGATGCTTGACTGAATGAAAAGTTAACCTTTACTTATTTCTCAGTGTCGTACATGACAAGTTGGGTTACTAGTTTACTGACAAGATTGTCGAAGTAAAAAAGGTGTAAATTGGGTTTTTCTAAAAAAACAAATTGTTTTAGGTTGGTTTTGTATCGATTGCTGTAGAGCAGCATTCAGGATAATCCTCTAATACTTCTTGGTTTATTGGCAGCAAAACAGCAAAGAAACACATTTCAAATATAGGGTGTTTCTGGGGTAAAAAACTGAATTATCGCTAAAACCGAATTTTTCACGGAAACGGGTGAAGGCATTTTCTTAAACACTGCACTATTTTGTGTTACTAGACGGAATTTATGATCTAAAAGAAACTGACGCATTGATTCAGCCACTCCTCTTAGTTGTGTACCTATAAACTGCTCTAAAACCGTGTAAACTTTTGCTATCTCTATGAAACCCTTTCAAACAGTTCTAAACCATTTTAAATTTGGAAGAGTTTAGAGGAGTTAAGAAGGGTTTACATCAGTTTAAGGAGTTCGATCAATTTAGACAAATTTAAGCAATATGAGACCCCATGAACTGTTCTAAACCATTCTAAACTGGTAAGCTGAAAGTAGTGGATGAAGGTCGTAAGTCCAGAGGTGTCAACTTTTCATTGAAATCTTTATCTTTTTATTTGCCAAGCTTCTTTTGGACACGTTAATTCAGTTTTTCCCATTTAACAGAATTTATCATGAAAATTATAAATAATATGCAAAGCCTTATAAATTGAGTATAAATTACAAAACGGATTTCTGTAACGAGTGGAGCGGCAACTACTTTTTAGAAAACTCGTGCCCCCCGTCCCCCAACCGAAAAAAAACTAGTTTTGAAACCAGTCCCAACCGAAATCGTGATGGTGAAATTATTTGGTCTTCAGAAATACAATGCATTTCAATTTGACCTTTATTGTTGCGCTTCTAAGCACAGAGAAAAATGGAATAGGAAAAGTTCACCAGTACTTGATCACATTTCGGAAAAGAGAAGATTTCGGAAAGCATCTGAGCATTCGCCTTTGCATACATTTTCGAGTTTATTTTGATTCCTGTTTTGGTGGGATTCAACTTTTATAAAACCATTATAACAATCTAGTTTACATTAAAAGGTAAGTTTAGTAACATAAAACAGTACAACTCGTAAGGTAATGTTTCAACTCCTTCCCTCGAAAATTTCTTTTTGCAAACAAAATACAAAAATAAATAAATATAGACAAAAAGCTGTAAATTACATAAAGGAAAGAAGAAAATAAACCATGCGCGGAAATCATACGCTAGATGTAAAGAAGCTCAGTAAGGCACCTATAGCCTATGCACTTACGTTTCGTTGGACTGGCAAAACCGGATTTGAACTGGCAACCCACTCCCTCCCCCTTCCCAGATAACTGAATTAAGCCCTTAACCGATATGCCCACTCCTTCACTGGCATAAGGATGACTCACTGAACTCGTTATTAAGGTGACAGCAATGACCAGAACTCCATTCCATCGTGAATACTTGCAGCCATAGGCAACGTCAAAAATATGCAATAACTCAACAAAGGATTAAATAGACATAAACAAATCACTGTAAATTATATAAAGGAAAGATGAAAACAAGCTAAACAGCGAAACTTATACAATAGAAATAACGTTGTACAGTACGATAGAAATAAGTTAGTACAGTTAGCCACTTTTAGACATTTATGTTTAGTTGAAGTAGCATGTCACGAATTCGAACTGTCAAATCAATACACTCCGTATTACTAACTTACCGATATACCCACACCTCCAATGGTATAACAATGACTCACCAATGTCTACTAATAGTACTAACAATGACTCACTTAACAATGACTTATTAATACCTCTGCAATGGCCTAGGCTTCATTTGACAGAGAATGCTTAAACAGATGTGCACAGATCGCTGTACATTATGCATATAGGCTAACTGCTGCAAATCCCTGATCACTACGTTGACCTTAATAACGGGTTTAGTAAGTTATCTTATGCCATTGGATTAGTGGGCATAATGCATTATGATTGTGATCTGGGGCCTACTGGGTTTTCATTTCAAATACTGTTCGCACCACTCCAACGATGCGCTTATGTTTCGTAATGTGGCTTCTTGTGTATATTTTCGTTGGTATCTTGTTTTCCTCTTTCAAAAGTTTATTAAAAAAAAATCATATATTATATTAATCTCTATACCATGTTACGTAAATCAAAAGGCCTACCTTCGAACCCAATTTCCGTTAGCTTCTGCTTACGAAATAAAAATGGCAGGAAAAAATAGGCCTAAAAGCTGACAATTAAGCATAAAATCCAAAACCAGTCTAAAGGCAAACACACTTTTAACCGGAAATTGTGATGGTTACTACTTTTAGATTATATCTAATAGAGATCGCTGTTGCAGTGCCTGACAGAGGTGTGCGCCTCAACATTTTTGTTGAAGTAGGTGGCGGAAGTAGCTACAGTCCCTTGTTTTTTTCTTCTTTTTTTTTTGCCGTTTGGTCGTAAAACATGGTAACAGGGCGTACTGAAAACTACGTTATGAAATATTATGCATTTTGTGAAAGAGATCACTTTTTTTGCATTGAATTATAATTCTTCTCTTCTTCGTTATACGAAACAGCATTACCCTTAAGCATGACCCTTTCATACAGGCTTTGACTTTATATTACCATTTTTCAGGTCCTACTTAAGTTAGTCAGGGAGCACAGCATTCGCTTGGTTTGGAGATGACGATGCTGACCACTGGGCTTCGCTGGCTCGCATTGCTTGGGTCCCTAAGGACCCATCACAAAGATCGCGGTGTGCCTTGGGACTTGTTTTTTTTGCCAGTCTTTTGTCTCAAGTTTTTTCCTAGTCTTGTATCTGTTCTTATCCTTATTTGAAGCATCATGCATGAAACTGTTATACATTAATTTAATACAGCCGTAAGGTTTTACCTGGACTAATCACTGTAAGAACGTTGTGGTACCTGAAAGCTTACAGGAAAGCTTATTCGTGTCTCTTTGTTGTTTTGACGTCGGTTTAGTTAAACCCTACCTTCAACATCGAACGAGTTTGTGTTTGGTTTCTAATCACATAGGTAATCAAGGAAGGACGGCTTGCACCCCTGAAATGAGTTCCTTGAGATTAGTTGTATGTTTATTCATTCAACTCGGTCTCAGCTTCGTCATTGCAATATTTCAGTAAAATAAACTTCGCTTTTGTTTCAGCTTTTAAACTATTCACGAAGCCATAAACTATTGTAAAAACAATACGGAAACAGTAACGTGTATTAGCCTACCTATTAATCCTAAGAACTTGATTTGTTATTGGCATTATTTCGCTCAGCTACCGATTTCAACATCTCATCCCACAGTCATAGGCGTTGAGTTGTGTTTGGTGGATAAGCAACTACCAGCTCAAATTCACAGTCCAAATGCGTATAGTCTTCGGCAGCCAGCGTGAACCGTCAATGTATCCCAGAATTCAAAGCGCGTCTGCTACTTCCGCCTGACCAAGCCGCCATGATGCATTCGCGGTTGATCCGCTCATAGACGGAAAAGTAAACATCGCGATGTAATTTTCTCTGAATTTCAAACACAAACACAAACACAGGCAAAAAATTGCCTTAAATAGGAGTCTACTTGTTTCACAAATTATAATTGCACTCAAAATACATATACTCACACGAAACAGACTTAATATATGAAACAACAAACACAGACAAATATTAAAAAAAAGTCTGTATAATACACAAATTATGCGTGCACGCCCAAACACCGAAACATTAAACTTTTCAAACATAAACTAGGCTTTCATTATGACATAACCGTAGATCAAAAACAGTCCTTGTTCCCTGGTATTGGAGTTCAAATTATAATTCGTTGCGTTCGAGTGAACTCTAATCCGTTTTTATTCGTGTCCTTCACGGCTGTGAGTATAATTATATGGATACGAGCTCTAATGTTTTTTTTTTTTTTTTTTTTTTTGCTTAGTTAATTGTTTATGATGTATCAAACGTAGGCAAGATAGAGATTGTTGTATTGCCAGGCGTAGGTACAATTGTGTTTTGTAACAAAGTTTAACAGTCAAAACCTTAACGCCGATTGTTGGGGAAGTAAATATCGTATTCTTCTAACACAGGAGACGGAGTGCTTATGAAAGCACGCGATTTGTAAGAAAACCAGTCCTCTTCTTTTGGCGACCGTTAAATCAGGTTAAAATTTCAGAATAGCAGAAAAATTGAAAACTGAGAAAATATAGCTACTAAATTTAATTTTTGTTTTCAATGCCACCTCACCGTTATACCTTGAATTAACAACTCTCTTCGAGATGGACGATTCACGTACGGTTAGCTGTAAGCTCGAGTGTGATCCGAACTTCTGCAGCTGCGATAGCAGTGCCTCCGCGAAATCCGTTAGTGACGTGTCACCTTAGACCACCTCACTCTTGTCACGCGAGTGACGAGAGTTAAACAGAAAAACCGGGAGAAAACCTTAGGAAATAGTTTCGATCTCCCATGACGCAAGGTCGCACTGCCATGCAGTCTCCTAACAGTATCGGGCACACGGCCTGTGTATAGCGGTGAAGGTATGTGACTCGTCCATCTCGAAGAGAGTTGTTAGTCCGAGGTTACACTATAGGCCGTTCAAAGGAGTTTGCATGAGCAGGGACCTCGCTTGAATTTTTTCTGGAGGAGCAACTCATAATCTCCCCCCCCCAAAAAAAAACGCACATTTTCGTAAATTTCGTAAAGTGATGCTTTTTTTGTCCTTCTTCCCCACCCATACGGCCAAAAAGCGCAATTGGGCTGATCACTGTGATAAAATATTTCTTGGTCTGATCACTGTGTTAGCCGTGGCCGTGGGGGAACGATCAATTATTACTTCACTAGGGGGGATGGTGAATGGAGACGAGGGGGGAATGGGAGGGGGGCAGCCAGTTAGTGGATGGCGTCGTAAGCAAACAAGAAATGAAAGGTTTCCAGAAAACCAAAACTGTGGCTAGAAAAAAAAGGCTTTCTGTCGCTGTAGCTAAAATTAGTAACCCCTCCTGCCTCCTGCACCCATTGCTTGGAAATTTGTCTTAACTTGGGATGGGGGAGGGGGCAGTTAAGAATGACGTAATAT
>JAHWFP010138859.1:0-11131 GCA_023313725.1 Lithobius niger
AAAAGGATATAAAAGAAACAATTTGTTATACCAAGAAGAAATATCTAATTTTTTTCCAAAACGAAGACAGACTTAATGAGGCAAACAGTCTGCATTAAAGACTGGCCTTGTGAGACTACAAAATACACCAATCTGAGAAAGAAGGTAAGAAAAGTCAATTGCCCCGACTGGGACTCGAACCCAGCACTTTCCGCTCAGGCGCCCTAACCACTGCTCTACCGGGGCGGACCTTCGCTACAGACTACACCAAGCTTCGTAGCTGTTCAACCAAACACGTCACGTTTGTGGAATCAAGGATTATCACTACGAGGATGTTCCTAGAGACAGTAACAATCCACAAGGTCATAGGTACACAACTGAATTTCAATTTTCGAAAGAACTGAGTCTATCTTGGTCAGCTAAAAAGGACAAAACACATTGCAATGATGGCTAATGATCTGACAAACCTCTCCCTTACTCCTACGTTGGTTTTACTTGGAAACAGAGAACAAAAGAACCAAAAGTGATAGACAATTCAACAAATTGACACCACGCAACACGCCATCTGGAAATGGTTACCCTTTTACCACTGATCTTTACGCACGAGCAATTGGAAGTGCACAATTGAACCGAGAGAGAAAATTAGGTTCCAATTGGAATCATACACCACTGCAGTCAACCAACAAAAGGTTTTGAACACAATAAAAAAATTGACACCAATGGAAAGTTGGCACGAGGTGTTTTATGCACTTTTATTGGCTCGTGTGTAAAGATCAGTGGTAGAATATTTAATAATATAATAATAACATTTAACCCAAAAATGGGCTGGAAGACGGAAGGGCAGGTTGCCTCTTACACCGGTCCAAAGGTAAAGTAAAAGCGAAAAGGTAATAAAACTATTCAGTAGTAAAATCTAATACGAACGGTTAAAGTACCTATCCTAAGGTACAGTTTTCATAATCCGCCAAAAGGCGGTTAACGTAGTTGCAGAGACCGCCTCCTTGGTCAGAGTGTTCCATGGCTCAACCACTCTTAATGCAAAGAAGTTTTTTCTGCACTGCACTCGATATGTGAGTGTTGGGAAGTTAGCTTCATTGAGTGTCCTCTAGTTCTTGCTGACGTTGACCGCTCAAAGAAGGGACAATCCAGCGGTGCAAATCCTCTGACAATTTTGAAAGTCAGGATAAGGTCCGCCCTAAGCCTACGAAGTTCCAAGGGCTCCAGGCCAGCACGACGTAGGCGTTCCCCCGGTTCAAGATTTCTGAATCCCGGGAGACTGCACGTAAATTAACGCTGAACAGCCTCCAAGGAATCTATGTCCGTCAGGAGATGCGGCGACCATACTGGGCTCGCATACTACAATATAGGGCGAACGAACACCTTAAAAGCTGTCACGAGGGATTTCAAATTTTCTGATCTAAAACAGCGTCTCACAATGGCAAGTCTACGGTAGGCCATGGAGGTAATTTTTCCACAATGCATGGACACTTTTAAATTTGCTGTAAACCAGACGCCCAAGTCCTTAGCCAGATCCATAGATTTGAGTGGATTGGACGCAAGTGAGTACTTGAAAACTGGATTAAAGTTACTTATGTGGAAGACACCACTTTTGTCATAAGAGAGGGGGAGCTGCCAAATTTCGGACCAATGGTGAACGTGCTGGATATCGTTCATAAGTGAAAATCCATCATAAAAGCTGGTCACCGCAGTACTAGATTTCACATCACCTGCAAACTTAAGGCACGGTCGGGAATCGGCACCAGGTGGAGAGAGATCGTTCAAAAATATGACAAAAAGCAATGGACCGAGCACGGATCCCTGTGGCACTCCACTAGTCACCGACAGACCTGTGGACACCTCTGAGTCCACTATTACGCGTTGTGTGCGATCCCCTATAAAATCTCCCAACCAGCCCAGCAATTTACCTTCAATATGAAGGTTCGAAAGTTTGGCAATTTGTTTGGAATGCACCACCGACTCAAACGCCTTCTTAAAATCGTAATATGCAACATCGGTTGGAGCTCCCACGTCAAGGGCACTAATCCACTGATCGAGGACGAGCAAGAGTTGTAGTGTCGAAGATTTCCCCGGTAAAAATCCGAATTAATCCCTAGCCAACAATTCGCCCTCCTCAAAAAATGCTAACATGTTAGAGGGAACTATGGTCTTCATTACTTTACATGGTAAGACAGTGAGTGCTATTGGTCGGTAATTTCGTGGGTTAGAAGCATCACCATTTTTGAAAACTGGGACGACGTTCGCTGAACGCAACAAAGACGGAATGGATTGGTTCTTCAACGAAAGATTAAAAATAAATGCAAGTGGTGTTGAGATGGTGTTAAAAACTTGTTTGTAAAAAAAATGCGGAAAAACCATCTGGTCCTATGGCACGACTAGGTTTAATCCAGGAAAGGACATCCTTAACCTGTGCCTGAGAGAAGTCAACCGAAGTTAGCAAAGAGGCGGTATTCAGATTGCAGATGGGATCCTCTAGAGGTGGGGTAACCCCATTATCAAATACAATGTTAGAGATAAATATCTTATTAAGTAAGTGGGCCTTCTGTCTGTTATCCGTCACACAGCTGTCTCCGGTATATAGTGGCGGCAGCCCTCGAACGATGCGTGTTTTAGACCTATACAGTCGGAAAAGAGAAGCCAAATTCTCTTCCTTCAATGCAACCAATTCACGTTTGTTGTGCCGAAGATCAACTTTTGCTCCGTATTCGGCCTTAAGCCTACCGTAAGCAAGTCGATTTGTCTCGGCTGGACCAGATTTCAACTTCCTCCAGACTGTCAACTTTTTGTGGGCGAGCTTTCTGATAGGAGCTGGAAGGAGCTTTGGTGTTCGCACGGATGAAGGCTTCGCACTGCACAACATGACTAATTTACCAAGAAGGTTGTGAAACCCATTCCATACATTGTTAATGTCCTCCCCATATGAACTGAGGTATGGTATCCAGGGTATTTCACTAAGTCGGCTATTGAGCAGATCAAAATCGATTTTCCCAGGAAAGAGACTGTTCCTACCAGTTTTCGTGGAGGAGCAATTAACCTTAAACAATAACATGTTGTGGTCACTTGTGCCCAGTTTGTCCAATTGGTTGAGGTCGAAAACAAGTCTATCGTTGTCCGCAAACACCAAATCAAGTGTATTGTTTCCTCTAGTTGGAAAATCAACAAGCTGGGTCATCCCTAAAGGTGCCATTAAACGCAAGAATTCACGATGTGGCCTGTCCAAGGCAGTAACAGTTTGCCAATCTACTGAAGCTAGATTAAAGTCACCGAGAATGATGTTCGAAGAGTTAGTTTTAACTGCACCGCTCAAAAAGGAGCAAAGTTCGGTAATTTCGAGGTCACAGTGACTATTAGGCAGATAGCCCAAAACAAAGTTAATCCCGTTAGCTGGGAGATAGAATGCTAACGCTTCCACGTCAGCCGCTGCGAATGAAGTCACCGCACCAAGGTGTGACTTATTTGCCACCATAATTCCTCCGGCCCTAGACCCCCGATCCAATCGAGCCAAATTGTAGCCAAAGCCACCCAACACCATGGCGTCAGTAAATGCACACAACCAAGTCTCAGCCACAAAAATTAAATCTATCTCGCCCCCTACCAGCAGCGCTTGGATTTTTCAAAATACTACGAACATTTGATAGGATGCAACACAAATTGGAGTTACAAGGGACAGGCACTGACAAGGAGATGGGAATATTTCCCATTAGTTGTTGGGGTTTCCCATGGACGAGTGTAACCTTACAATCTCATTGCAAGGTGACCATTTCAAGATAGCGTGTTTCGTTATATGTCAGTTATGATTTTTTATTCTCTGTTTGTAAGCGTAACCAACGTAGGAGTAAGGGAGAGGTTTGTCAAACCATTCGCCATCATTGTAATGTCTTTTTGTCCTTTTTAGGTTACCAAGGAAGACTCAGTTCTTTCGAAAATTAAAATTCAGTGTGTACCTATGACCTTGTGGATTGTTGCTGTCTGCAGAAACAGCCTCGTAGTGTTTAGCTGTTCAACCTTTTCTCGAAAGGCCACAAATATGCATAAGGATGGCAAGGAAGTTGCTTCTTGGCCTCCACAATAGAAATTACACGAGCAATAATAAAGAATTAATCAGAAGGCATAGTTAACGAAACAAACAATCTTCATTAAAGACTGGCCTTGTGAGGATACAAAATACACAAATCTGGGAAAGAAAGAAAAGACAACTGCTCCGACTGGGACTCGAACCCAGCACTTCATGCTCAGGCGCTCTAACCATTGCATTTGATACAGGCTACAAACGAGTTTAGGAGCTGTTGAAACTTTATCATTGGTGACCTAAAGGCCACGAACATATGCAAGAATGGAAGGCAACACAAAGGTAAAAAACAATAAAACGTAAACCTTAAAAAACCCTAACAATTTGTCAATTAAAAGTAAAGAAAAACCATTAACAAAACCTTAAACCACTAACATACAGGGCCGGATTAAGGGGGTACTTTGGATATTGACGCATCGGCCCACGATCCGAAACAGGGACTCAAGGATGCCTCACCGTCATGAGAAACGTAAAATAAGGTACTATTTTAAATACAAAATTGTTTACTCCTACTGAAAAGTTGAACGAAAAAAAATTAAATTTCTACAAAATTATTGTTTTTCGCCTGTTTTCCGAGACTGGGGGGGGCGGGGCGGGGCCACACAAATCTTAAGTGCCAGGCCTCTATGAGGCTTAAAGTGATATACCTCCAAGCGCCATTTTTCTCGATCCTCCACATCAAGTACGGCCCCAAAGGTCTATTTTCTTACCGTTACTCTTTCCCTGGCTAAATATCCTTTTTTTAAATGTGGCGTCTAGGAGATTTTCTGTTGAATATAATGGAACTGTATTTACGAACGATCCGTAAGTATATGATGCTTTGCGCACTTACAATAACCATGACGTTTCATCTGTGTGTACATGTACTAATTTGCTAAAAATTACCGTAAGATCAAAAATCTAAAAGCGTAATGCGGTAAAAATTAAAATTATTTATTCCAATAGACCGCCGAAGCAAAATTATAAGACACTAGCCTAGAAAATTATAAATTGTGATGTTAAAATACGAGAATCATTTCGGTTTGTGACGACACGATTAATGTGTTCATGCTGGTTCGACTATTAGGCACAATGCCAGATGGGACAGTTGGCTACGTTCTTTCACTGCGAAGAACGCAGCGACTATCTCAGATGACCTTTGCGTTCATATTTGCGCGGAAGGCGACCAGCGTAAACTGTTAGAAGGCAGGCGGAATGTTATAAGGCAGGCCGGATGTCCCTTTATTACGGCGCTCTAACATAACTCCATCACGGGAAGAAATTTAAAGCAAGTGTCTAAAGAAAACGGCAACCTACAAAAAAAAAAAATTTAAAAGAGAAAAATTTAAATATGTTCACCTTAATATGTTACTTTGTTGCAATTATTTTAAATCGTTCGTGTCATCCGCCTTCTGAATGTAATGTGGTAAATTGCGTAACAGTTTTGTCACGTAATAATCACTTAGTCTCACCAAATTTGTTCTTGCTTAAAACTGGTTTGAAAGAACACGTTGTAGGGTACTTTCTTTTTTTTTTTATATATATATTTATTTAAATCGATTTCGCTTTTTTGCTTTCATCTGAAATATAAAAAGTAATGATTATTACAAAATTGTTTTAATGTTTGATATGTAATATTTGCCTATAGTTAAACACAAAAACTACTACACATGTTGTGTATTCCATCATTACTCCAGCAACGACCCTTCATCAACGTGGGAAGTATGGAAAAAACGTTTCTTTAAGCGAAAATTATGGTAAGTGACCATCTTCAATAAAAAAAAAAAAACTATCTCTGTGCAGATGCGTTAGATATGGCATGGTACATACACGTAGCTCAGTGGTTTAATACTGGAGTCGTCGACAATAACGGTTAGTAAATCTTATGCCACAAAAACTCATTAAATTCATAAAGGACGGTGACACACCGGCAAAAAAAAATAATTTACAACCACTTACAGGAATAGCGAGTCCGACACTCGAGTTTCACATAAATCATATCTTAAAAATTCTGAATATTCGGCCCAAAATGGGGCTTTTACGGTTAAATATCCTTAAAAAGACAAGACCAAATAATTCCGAAAATGTATGTACAATATAAAAAACCACATAAGAGACCTACTTACCGAGTATCGTACCGAGTCAAACACAAACAGAACTACGAAACCGGAAGTAACTCCAAATATATATATATATACACTAGCGGAGTCGCTTGCTTCGCTCGCTCATTCCATGTCGTCTCGCTCCCCCCCGCCCCCCTCATTTAATTTGCCGTTCGGTCGGTAGATGGCATCGTATGTTCGCGCTGCTGGCCGTTGCGTTCTGGGCGCAGCTACTATCTCAGCGGGCCTCGGCTGCTACTCTTATAATTTGCCGTTCCGTTGGTAGATGGCGGAGATGGCATCGTGTACAGCTGCTGCAGATGCAGATTGCTGCTGCGCTGCCCATGACTGCGTTGCGAATCTTGTGTAATTATGTAAATAGATATTTTTAAATTTCATATATTTTCATGGGGAATTCTTTGATAAGGTTTCGTCACTAGATCATATGAGGATAAGTTTGACTCGGTTGGTTAATCTGCCGGCATTAGCAACTATTGTGTAAAATTCTAATTCTCAGTCGAGGGCCGAATTTTCTGAAAGGAGGTCCTACTGCTCCCGCCCCCCCCCCCCCCAAAAGGGGGCGAACAAATTTTTTTATAAATTGTGAGCTTCATGGGAATCTCGAATTTCGGACTCGACTTACCGGTAACCCATTTCTCACTATGGCAACGACTTGAAAAGGGAACGCGTTGGGCAGAAACGAAATGTGCCGCAAAGGCATTTGAGGTATTCCCCGCATGGAGCTTGCGTTTGTGTGTGTTGCAGGGCGTAATTGTTGACCTAGCTCTGTGTACCATATAGATATGCCGATGAACCCCCCCCCCCACCTTTTTTCTTCCCCCCCCCCCCCCCCCCACACACACTCTCTCAATAGCGAGACAACGTTTCTCATTGAGTCCAGGGTGTTCATAAAGTCAATACTGGCTGGGTATCCTAAAATAGAATTGATGGAGGGAAGAGTCGGACTGGCACTACCCTAATTCCTTCTTTCTTATAGACTTTTCCCCACAGTCCTTTAATGTAGGGAAGTTTTGTTCACCCTAACTTCCTGAATAGGTTTTATTTTTTATTTTTTCTATTTATGATCTTTACCGTCCGAACGAATGGTTCTAGCACGCTGTTTGTCCCACAGTTTAAGTTCGGTTTAATAACAATGATATCAACTTAATGATAAATGCTTTTAAGACGACCACTTTTGAACTAAGTATTTGAGATTTGTAACCCATATTTAATAAAGGATATTCGAAAAATTGAAAATGTGCAAAGGAAATTCATCAAGCTAGCTGTACACCCGGCGTAACATACGCGCGAGTAAAACACTTTACCATGGGCAGCATGAATAGAAAAGGGCCTCAGTCCCCGCTCCGAAATTCCCCCATTGTGTGGTCCGATTTCCCCCCCCACCGCCTGTCTGGGACCCCTTTTTACCCAACCCCTGGCCCCCCCCCCCCCTCCTGCATTCTCCCCATTGCGTGGTCTGAATACCCCCTTCTTATGGAAATGAAAAGTGCCCCCTCTGTGTTCCCTAGCGTATTTAATTGTAGGGCAACACTTACTGTACGTGTGGCTGAATTACCAGTTTCTGCATGTTTCCACCTATCGGTTAAATACCGTAACAACGATCTTGCATGCAGTGATCGTTACTCTACCAAATTTGAAACTATTCAAGTCGGCTCTAATAGCCAGCATTATCGAAGCAAGCAATACTTCGTTTGTTACTGATTGTTATAGGGCACATCTGTTCACACTGTCCGCCGCTCGCTCTTCTTTTTTTCCGTGCCAAGAATCCGTGGCAAGAATGGACCTGCTTGCCCTCTTTTCATTATAGTGCAGGATGATGAATTTGCTTGCCCACCCTAAGCGTGTTATATAATTACATAGACTAGCGGAGTCGCTCGCGACCACGTCGTCTCGCTGCGCTCGAGGATATTTCTTGCTGCAACACGTATGATACAGACAGACCTTCCACATAAAAAACGATCAAGCAAATTATAAGAGTGTAGTATGCGATATTGGTTATCTCGAGAGAAGGTCAATATTATTTTTTTACGCTCAAGGAGTCAAGCAAAAAGATCAAGCAATTTATCAGAAAAGCTCTGTTTCTGATTAAAACGTTGATTTTCTTTCGCTTCGCTCACTCAATAAGTGCAAACATTTCCTCAGAAACGTGACTGAATCAATGTAACCGCCAAGAACCACACATCACTTGTAATTTGTGTTAGTATACACTTTATATGGGTTTTCTTGTTTTACTTATTTTAAGAATATTGTTCTTTACGTCCTGCTCAGTACAGATTTTTCCATGGGCGTCTTATCACTTCACTTTCCGATGATCCCTCACTTGGAGAAACATCTGCAGAACGTCAGAAGTAATCTCCTACGAAGGTGAGAGATGAAAGATTGATAGAGCAAAGCGAGACACACATTGAAAAGGTTTACTTTACGTGGAAATCGCTCGCTTTGCTCGTTCAATCCACGCACCTCCGTGCTTCAGAAACACGAATGTTTGACACTGTTTTAAAACCAAATCTATTGCTTTGATTTTTCCATGCATTAAGTCAGTTAATATAAAACCAATTTTAAGATGTATATGTGGTTTGTTGCAAAATACGTCGTCCGTGCATCTTTTTCCAGATCATCTCTCTCTGCTCGAGGAGGTTTTCATGAACAAATTACGACGTCATCAACAAACATCAAGAGGGTTGAAAAAAAAATTGACGTTAATTTTTCAGGGATTTTCGCGTATTTGAGGGTAATAATATCAAGTTACAGCTATGAAAATATGCCTATACTGTGCGCAATTAAATTATTTTTCGTTTGGTACTATACTCCCATCTTTGTAGGTGTTTTGGTTCCAGAGGAGTAGAGGCACAACCACACAAACACATTATACGTCCTCAATGATGTGGGTACCTACCTAGTTGTTACAAACTAACTTACCTTCAGCGTTTGGTCAAACTGGACTTAGAATCAGTAGAATACAGACGAATGATTCCAGACGTTATGCCTGTTATAAAGTGGTCTGTACAGAAATTTGTCAGGGCAAAGGTCCTTCACTAATTCATACCAAAACAAATTTTGCCACAGGAAATTTGACTGGATGTGGGCGAATGGGCGTGTGGGGCGAATGCGGAATTTTCTGCCCCAGAGTGTGGTAGCTGTCCCAAACGTGTTTTTATTTAAGAATAAGTTTCGACAACCAAGGCTTCCACTTCTCACTTACAGAATTCCCCCTAATAAAGAATTTTCTACAATATAAAGGTTTGTATCATTGACCACAAGTTTAAATTTATGACCTCAAGTTTTTAAGTCCTTTCGGACTGCAAAGAACTTTAAGGGACTGATACTTTGCCATGCAGAATGGAGTAAGACAGAATTAAATTTTGCCTCGGACGTCTTAGTTCTGATGAATCAAGGCCAATCCTAGAAAGGTCTCTCTCTGTAAGTAAGATTTTTAAGACCAATCAGAGATTTGATAAACCGTCGCTGTACATGCTTAATCACGTCAATATCTTTTAATAAATATGGTGAGCAAACAGAGCTTGCATATTCCCAAAATTGGTCAAACGTATACTTTGAAAGCCCAAACCAAGGTCTCGACATTCCCAGAAGTGAAGCATATCTTAATTAAAGACGATCGTCGTTCAGCAGTATTTGCCACCATAGTGCAGTGGTGAGAAAATTTCAGATCATTGCAAAACCAGACGCCTGAATCCTTAACACAAGTTTCCGATTTTAAAGCTCATTCATCCAGTGATAAACGGCACGCAGGGTTTCCGAAGCCAATATACGTAGTAGAGCATTTGCCAGCAGCAATAGAGAGTTGCCAATCCACTGACCAGTTGCCAACCAAGGACAGAGTATTAGCCTGGGCGATGGAGGAACCGTGTCTCCTAAAAATGTCATGCAGTTCGACATCATCTGCGTATTTAACAAAGCAGGCACCTGTTATAGTTCAGTTTAAGTCATTGATATATAATAATAACAATAACGGACCCAAAATCGATCCTTGCGGTACACCACTTAAAACAGGGACAAGGCGGGAGGAACCAGTGTCGATGACGACCAGCTGTGAACGGTTTGTCACACAATTTTTGATCCAAGCCAACAATAAACCACTAAAGTTAAAATACTGAAGTTTATACAAAAGCTTATTGTGAACCACCGACTCAAAAGATCTGCGATGGGAAATGGGAACCTTGGCAAAACCCATGCCAGTTTATGTTGCTAGGGTAGTACGAGAGACTACAAACTCATTCAGCAGCTATGGGATCTAAGCTGGATTGTTCTGGACATAATCTGTCTCCAATGGCGATGGGATGGTTCCTGGTTCGAATTCCCGGGTTTGTCCTCCGCACACTGGACTTCTTTCATCGCCTAGTATGAGACTAAATTGACGGTTTAAAATTGACTAAAGACGACTTAAGACTCCCAAGAAATTTATCTAAAAAAAAAAAACCTTTTCATTTCAGTTAAAGAAAATGCACCATCAACCATTTTTATTGAAGCGAAAAAGGGAATCTACGAACACCTCTTTTATTTGGCGGACCCATCTTCGATCGGTTCCTTCCTTTGCTCACTGATGCTGTTCAGTTAGACCGTTCTCGTATCGTGTAGCATTTTAGAGATCATTATGCATGCACAAAAATCCACACTGCACACTGCGGTTTCTTGACCAAATCAACGGACCCAACACATGTCGATCGTTTCCCGGTATAGGGCATTCTGTGTCTGGAGCAACGATTGTTGCATCATGACGATTGCCCATCCCAATTATATCCTGTAAGCTGCCCTTTCTACGGTTCTGTTCGAGGATAAATTGGGGATATTGGGCGTACATGATTGTAAATGGGTGGAGAGTAAATCAGAAAGTTTGATTACCATTTATATTTGTAGCCAGTATGCCGTAATAAAATTCATCGGTTGCCTAAAAAAACACTTGGGAGTTAAAATTTGTTAATAAACTATAGCTGGTTTACTGACT
>JAHWFP010138863.1:0-10580 GCA_023313725.1 Lithobius niger
AGTACTGTGCATCTTTGTTGAAAAGACAGTTAGAATTATTACTTATAAGACAAATCAGTTGTGCATCCCAATGTGGACTTCCCATTGCGGACATCAATAGAATAGAATTAGTAGTGGGAAGCTCGGTGATCTGACGACACACAAACAAACAAATATTATCTTAGTTATATAGATTCAGTCATTAACCGGAAGACGTTACGCTCTGATGTGTCAAGTTGTTTAGTTGTACATTAACGACCTGTCATTAATTTGTTGGACCCACTCGAGGGGGAGGTCATCAATGTTTTAAGCTCGTTAATGGGGAAGGGTGCAAAAAAAATACTGACCAAACTCGAGGAAAAGTCATTATTACACCTCAAAAATGTTTCTCCTTCCCCCAATCATTTAAGTTTTTATGACGATTTTTCTAGTGTCATCCGGTGAATCGTAAAACCACCTTCTTAAAAAGGGGTTGAACCTTGGGTGTTTTTCATATTGCACGTGTTGTTGTTGTGGAGGACATGGGCAGGCCCGCATGCTGACTCGAACTGTCTTAGTAGTCTCAATATGCATCCATTCATCAAAAGTTATTCTAGCATCACTATCACGAATCTTGGCCCAAAGGTGGTTGAAGGAACATTTGAGTTTTTTTTCAAGAACATATTTTTTCTTACGGCTCATTTTCCACACAATTGCGAGCCTGTCAATGCGAAATGCTATTTCTTAACTAGTCCAGAGGAAACCATCTACACTTTACCAAAACAGGCCAAAGAAAAGCTTAATATTCAGGACAATTAAGAACCGGTCATATTCATTTCTGGAGGGGAGGGGGTACATAGGAATTGAAGATGTGACCTCCAAATTTTCGATCACTCCATCCTTGTCCCAGTAACCTTTCCAAAGACAGCTTACTACCTTGGGTGTGGGGGCCATGTTTTTGTCAGGATCTTGGGAGATGGGTGGGGGTGATCGAAAATTTGATGGTCACATTTTCAATTCCTCCACCCCGTCACACCCATATCAATATGACCGGTCCCTTAATTGCCCTGAATACTGAGTACGACTAGTGCCTTTATGTCTAACGAATACCTCTAACTCCAAACTCAATCTTTTTAGATTTACGACCGAAAATTCCTACAGGGCATAGAATGCATACGGAGGATCTGAATCGAATTGGAAAATGGGTACAAAAGTTATGGTGGTGACTGACAGACAGACAGACAGACTCCATTACAGGATGGGCTTCGGGTCTGCTTCGCGTAGTGCATTATTCAACTTAGAAATCGGTGGAAAAAGTTTGTCAACATAGAAAAAATTGGAAATAGTAGAAATTAAAAAAAAAAATGGGGAGTGGGCGTTAAATAAAGAGTAATTCTTTTTTTTTAATCTTACTTTTGAACATGTATTACAGAAAATTCGGCGATTAAAACCCTTTTGAACAATGTATGAAAAGTCAACTTTTACGTCCTTTTAATTCCTGTGAAGAGGTGAGGAGGGAAGAGAGGCTTACAAGTAGACATAGAAAGGGTCTAGTATTTACCCCACAGGCAAGGAGAAGGGGCCAGAGTAAATATATCAAGCAGTGAAACGTTCCTTCTTCTTTCTCAGCATTTTGCAGCAGAAGAATACCGATTTACTGCACGACATCACGTTATTCACCTTAAAAGCATTTTAGGGGAATTGGTATTAGCTTCCCCTGGGCATTTAATACACGATTTAGGGTCAGCAAATCAACTGAAATTTCTCACATCTATAATCTTATTGCAACAATTTACACAGAGAAGTTTAATACTTGGAATGACATCTACCTAACAAATTTATCTTATTAATTTTCTTTATAATTTGATCAGCGGTAATTAACTGTCTATGTGACATTTATTGCAGTAGACTGTGTGGAAACTATCACTTGCTGTGTTTCGCCCAATGTGTCTTGTCACGTTTCACTGACATTTGTGGTTCCATCTGCGTTTTCTCGTTACGTGAATGTGCGAAATTTTATGTTTTAAGAAAGACAATAGTCTTTTACCACCAAGTTGAATTAGAAAATAATCAAGTTTAAACGTTTAATTAACACTAAGTTTGGCTTGTAAATTTAACATTTCCATTAATTCCAGTAATGTTTGCATCACTATCACCAAGAATTTAAAGGGTTGGGGAGGAGAATTTCTGACTTGAGACCCATTCTGACACGTCTTGGATAATTTCGTACTAGTTCAGTCTTAGTTTATAGAGGGCGCCATGTGTTTTATGTGGGAATTTCTACTTAGTTTTTAGCCTAAAATTAAACGAAACTAAACAAAACTAGCTTGTATTTAATTATTATTTACCCTAGTTTGGTTGTAATTTAGTTTATATTAGATTTGGGCTGAAAAATGAGAAAAAATTACCATTTGGAACACGTGGCGCCCTCTGAAAACTCTTAACGGAACTAATAGGGACGAATCAAACATGTTTCAATAGGGTCTTTTTAGAGTTACAAATTCTCCTCCCAAACCCTATAAATTCTTGCTATCACTTACAACATTTCATCAATGTGAGGCTATGTTTTGAGGTGCCCCAGGGCCCTCAATTTTAACAGTGTATGGCAGTGGGTGTAACGGCAAAAAAGGTAAATATGATGATATGCTTGTTTTAAATTCAATTTTAACATTATCTCATTAGAAGCTCTCAGAGACCAGATAGCCAGAATAGCCAAGAATTTTTTTTCAGCACAGTAGTGTGAGTAGTAGTTGTGGGAAAAAAATCTGAAACATCATTTTGGCCTATTTTCAATGCTAAATCATTCCAACAGTTTTTCCGAAAATAAAATTCCTTGTATTTACACTTTCTAAGAGTATCAAATGAGATAATGTTATAAATTAGACTTTAAAACGGAAAAATATTTGCCTTTTTCACGATTCTACCCAATGCTATACAATGTAAAACTTCATCATCTCAAGACATGACCCATAGTGATGACATTTTTTTCTGTGATGGTAATGCCTAAAAACAAGTTTTACACATCCTGCCAATGAGATGAGGCATTCCAAAAAAGTTTCTTTCTCACTCCACCATATTGTACACTTTTTTTTATCGTTCTAAACACAAAATAGCCATCAAGAAGTTTTCTCGATCACAGTTCTGCACCCAAGACCAGCTGGTTGTTTTAATAATAATAATAATAATGTTCACCACAATTAACGTGGTAGGTACCGGAAGGGTGTTGAACCACTAACACCGGACCAACAAGATAGTGGGAAACACGACTGTTCTTCGGGCCAAAATCAAGGTAAAGATGGTCGTTTGAGGTAGGAATGCAGTGGTTCATTGTTTAGCATTCTACGAAAGCCAGTTAACGTGTTCATATTAACCGTCGCAGCACCAAGGGCATTCCAAATTGGGACGACACGGACCGAGAAGAAATCTCGGCGACAGTTAAGGTGCGAGCCTTGCACAGACAACTTCCAGGGGTGTCCCCTAGTCATTTGACCGTTTGGAGCTTTATCGAAGAAAGGGAGATCAACAGAAATGAGACCGCGCAGGATCTTGTACGTTAGGATGAGATCAAACTTAATTCTCCGCAACTCGAGTAATTCGAGGCCAGTCCTTTGGAGGCGTTCCAAATGATCGATGTTGCGCAAGCCTGGTAGACTCTTAGTAAAGCGGCGCTGTACCAACTCAATTTTGTCGATATCCTTTAATAGGCTAGGAGACCACACCGGGGTTGCATACTCGAGTAATGGTCGAACAAACACCTTAAAAGCCTGGATTCTAGTATTTGTGTTGCCAGATGTGAAGCATCTATTGACAATTGCTAAGCGACGAAAGGCTAAAGCACTAATTTTCAGACAGTGTAATGAAGGCTTCAGATTCCTGGTAAACCAGATCCCCAGGTCTCGTACTTCGTCAACCGAAGGCAAGGTTACATTCTCCAACTGAAAACTATGACAAAGGTTATGTGTACCAACATGAAAAGATAAACATTTATGAGTCGAGAGTGGTAACTGCCAGGAATTTGACCAACTAACCACCTTCAGGATTTCAGCTTCTAAATCGGGTTGTTGAAATGTGGTTACATTTGCAGCCCCAATTTTTAGGTCATCTGCGAACTTGTATCCGAATGTATTGACATTATTAAAAGTTAAGTCGTTTAAGTATATCACGAAAAGTAAGGGACCGAGGACCGAGCCCTGAGGGACACCACTAGGAACCTTCACCTGTGAAGAGAGAGAGCCACCAATAGACACCTGCTGTGTGCGATTTTGTAAAAAAGCAGATAGCCAACCCCAAAGACTGCCGCCAATGCCACATGTTTGAATCTTAAATAGAAGTTTACGATGGATTACAGACTCAAAAGCCTTCTTAAAATCGAAATAAATGGTGTCTGATGGGATACCAATATCAAGGGCACAGGTCCACTGGTCGAGGACAAGGAGTAACTGATGAACTGCGGACCGTTTCGGGATAAAGCCGAATTGGTCTTGGCTAATAATAGAGTGCTTACCGAAGAACATAAGAATTTCATCCCTGATAATTGATTCCATAATTTTACAAGCTACGCAAGTCAAGGCGATTGGCCTGTAGTTCTGCGGATCAGAAGGAGAACCCTTCTTGAATATCGGGATGACAATGGCCGAGTTCCAGATCACAGGGAGACGACTCTGGGCGAAGGAGAGCTTAAACAACATGGATAAAGGATAGCAAATTTCGAAAGCAATTTGTTTAAAAAGAAAAGCAGAGAAGCCATCAGGTCCGCAAGAATGACTTGGCTTAAGTTTTTTAAGAGTTGTAGTTATACTATCGCAAGAAAAATTTACATGGGTACATGTTTCATTTGGACGTACAATAGGGCATACAGACGGATTTAAGTTTAAGTCCCCATCATCGATCATGTTATTTGCAACAAAAATGGAACTTAGAGCCTCAGCCTTAGCGTTATTATCCGTAATAAATGTATTTCCTATCTTGAAAGGTGGTAATGAACGTGAAGAGGCAGTTTTTTGTTTGTAAAGTCTAAACAGTGCCGCCTGGTTGCCCTCATGAATTGCAGCAGCCTCTCTAGCATTGTGCCACGATTCGACCGAGTCAGAATAAAGCTTACGAGCTGTATTGTATGAGAGTAACGTTTGCGGGCTTGGATTCGATTTGTAGCATTTCCACAGTTTTAATTTTTTGCTACGTTGCTTAGTGATAAAGCGTGGGAGGCTATACTGACCTTGACGCCTTTTGCGAAATGGGGCTCTGCAATATTTTACGTGGTCTTCCAAAATCTTCTGAAAACATAACCAGGCTTGGTCAATATGAGGATGTGCATTAAATAGAAGATGGTCCCAATTAACTTTTGCCAAGGATGATTTGAGCTCTGAGAAGTCAAGTCTTCCAAGCTCATTTTTAACCTTAGAAGTGCTTTGAGCCCCATCCCCCATAAGGGAAAGGGATAGGTTGACCCTAAACGACACAACACAGTGATCACTATTACCAAAATGGTCACCCACTCCGATATCGTAGATCAGTCGATCATCATGCGAGAAAACAAGATCCAAAATATTACGTCCCCTGGTTGGTTGATCGACGAGCTGACGCAATCCAAGTGGTGCTATGCGCTCTAAAAATAAGCGATGGTGGTTGTCACTAGCCCAATTACGTTCCCAATCTACGGTCGAAAGATTAAAGTCGCCCAATACGATATTGGAATGCCCTTGATTTAGCGAATCAGTAATGAAAGAACAGAGATTAATGATTTCTGCGTCATCACGGCTATCCGGTAAATAACACAGTATGAAGGAAATCCTGTTTTCAGGCAGTGAAATAACCATTCCCTCCACAGTAGGTGCTACCTCCACAACAGCAACTGGAATCTCAATCCGATGTACAATAAGGAGCCCCCCAGCCCGACTTCCCCGGTCCCGACGTATCACGTTGTATTTTCCTAAATCGGCAATCATAGCATCGGTAATAGAAAGGTGCAACCACGACTCAACAACGAAAATTACATCAAAGCAAGCTCGCATCACAAGTTCCCTGAAACATCCCAAATTACGAACAATACTACGTGCATTTAGTAAAATGCACGAAAGATTACCAACCCTGGTGTTTAAGTTTGTGGCACTGTTCGGATAATTTATGGGGGTGGCCCCAGTTAGTGATTTGAGTTTTCCGTCGGTATGTGAAGATTCAGTAGTTCAAGCTGTAAGACAGATTTGCCTCGGCTGGTGAGGTGGTGCATGTCTCTCGCCAGCAGTGTGTGATCGGCACAGATCTCCTTATCGATTGACACAAAGGTGAAGTTATGGTCGATGCAAAATTTACGAAGCAATGAGTTAGTGTGGATTACCTTCATGTCAACTTCTCTATTTGCTCTTCCAAGTCTTGGAAACAAACCAATAATACTAACACGGGCACTTGGAAACGCCGCACGCAATGAGGATGTAAAATCCGATAAATGTAGCACAATTCTGTTTGGTGGGTCGTCATAGATGTTGTTTGCTCCTGCACACACAATAAACGTACCATTCGGGTCACTTGATTTAATGATTTCAGGTAATTTAGCTGCTAGCTCCTCGATCTTTGACCCTGGGTAGGTCCACGTTTTAGAGCTGGGATGGCTACTGCCCTTAAGGGAGCGGACGTTAGAGTCTCCCACGATAGTCGTTTGTTCCCGCCATTTCAACGCAAGAGCCTTATAGTTATCTGGAATTGGTGCCTGCTTCAAAACTTTATTCGGACTGCGTTGCTCAGCACTACGATGTGTAGATTCCTTTAAGGAGTTTTTAAAGTGGCACAAGGAAGTAACGTTTGGAGCATGGTCCAGTTCGGAATGATTTGTTATGGCACTACTCGCTTGCTCTTTTTGGCATGATGGAATTTCCTTGACCACTTTCTGGTTTCGCATTTTCCCACGTCTGACTGTGATGTTCTTGTGTTGTGATGGTGGCATGTGGATTGGAGGCTCTGTTATCAATTCATCGGAATTTTCTTCTTGATCCAAGTGAGCTGTTGTGGAGTTAGAAAGTTGGTGCCCAGAACTTTTATGCGTGCTCTTCGTGGTTTTTGCATCATTATTAATATTTTCGGAGATCTTAGATATTTCAGTGCGTAAGCTTTCAGTACACTCTGTCATCTCTACTTTCAACTTCGAGAAAACCGACTCAGCATGCTCTTCAATAGTTTTCTGTTGTTTTATAAAGAAGTCTGAGGTCCATTTTTCGAATATTGTTTTGAAATCCTCGAATCTTGCCTCCAGGGCCAGTGCAATTTGCTGTGGGATGGAATTAATCTTGATATTTATTTCCTCCAAATCAATATCTTTTTCTAAGCTGAAGTCTTCAAGTTTGTTTAGAAGTCTCGATGAAATATCGTGAAGGGCCGGCTGGTTTGTGGGATCACTGGAATTTTTTTTTGTAATTTCGGGGTGATTTGTATCGGACCCATTTAGTGGTGTACTTTGGCTCAGTCCATTTTTGCTAGATGGCGACTGTACAGTGTCAAAAAAAATGGTGCGACGTCTGTCTCTCCGGCGGTTATTGTCAAAATCAGGGCTCCGGTGTGTGGCAAAAGAACCACGTCTGTTTGACTGAAGAAAATCTTCCATGTTTTTCAAGAACAATGTCAAGAAAAACAGAAAAAAGAACAGAGAAAATAAAAAAAAAGTTCATTCGGCACCGAAGGTCAGCAACATGATAGCAGTGAAAAAAAATTGCGGAAAAAAAAATGTATTTCCCAGCCAGGATACGAACCAGGGTTGGGGCACCAAAACCAAGATGGCGGCGCCCAGGGATAAGCAAAACTCACCACCACGGTCAAACGGAAAACGGCCACAGTCAATATTAGGAGCACAAGCGGGAGCAATCACGTTGTACACCTCAGCCCTGAGCATTCACACATCTCCTGGCAACGACGGAAGATAGTAAGTGGCCGGTGGACGTTAGTAATCACCAAATTGAAGAGCATCAAATTCCAAGCGACCATCGAGTTATCTATAGTCCCACTGTTCTTTTCTTCATCACACAACGCAAGTAGTCTAGCTTGTAGGTCTGCTGCTTCTTTAGCTGTGAGTAGGTGTAATTTGCATGCGCAACTGTGGGATGAACAAACCTTAAATAAGCAATCGAAGCGAATAAATATAAAATGTGTACGAAATAAGAAATGTGAACTAGGCCTAAATTAAATAAATGTAATTTACTACATCATGAAATAAAATAAACAAAATAAATTAAACTAAATAAATATTAGGGTAGTTCATAATAAATAAAAAAATTCAAGTGCGCTTTCGTTCCTTTCATTTTGAAAATAGATGAGCTTTCGTCCAGTGAGCTTCTGTCCGATTACCCTCTCGACCACAGATCTCTCTAGCCATACTGTTTTGCCATTGTTTGGACACTTCCAGGGCTCGTCAGTAGAGAGTACTGTGGACGAGTGCAAGGCACGTTGCTTGTGGTAATTTAACAGGCACAAAACCGAAATGGTTTTAGCCAGCTAAAAAGCAGAAATACTGCTTGTTTTGGGGCTCCATTTTACTGAATGTTAGGCACCCGTATTTAGGTCCATTAATGGTAGTTGATCACTTAAAATCAAGTATCCTCCACTGACTAGCTTAAACATGAGTGAAACAGTCCGTCTTGAGAGCTCTGTGGGTAAGCAAATGATTTCCGGTGATCAGCTACCATTAAAGCAACACCCCGCATGCCTTATAACAACCACGCGCCGAACGCATCCGCGCATGTTAATATCGACAAGGTCACTTGATATAGCAGCTGCGTTCCTCGCAGCGAAGAACGCAGCTACTATCCCAGTTGGCATTGCGTCTAAGAAACGAACCAGCATGAACGCAACTGCGTCGTCACAAACCAGAATGATTGTCGTACTTTAACATCACAATTTATGATTTTCTAGGTTAGTGTCTTATAATTTTTCTTCGGCGATCTATTGGAATAATTAATTTTAATTTTTACCGCATTAGTCTTTTAGATTTTCGATCTCATGGTAATTATTAGCAAATTTTTTATTGTAAGCGCGCAAAGGATCATATATAAGTGTGACGCACTTATAAAGTTCCCAATATTCAACAGAAAATCTCCTAGACGCCACATTTTAAAACGGATTTTTAGCAAGGGATTGACTAACAGTAAGGAAATAAACCTTTGGGGCCAGACTTGATGTGATGGATCGAGAAAAATGACGCTGGGAGGAAATGTCCTTTTATAGGCCTAAATATGGGTGCCTAACATATAGTAGAATGGCGCCCCAAACAAGCTGTAGTTTCTGCCTTTTAGCTTGATGAAAGCAGCCCAGTTTTGTGCTTGTTTGACCACCATACTTAGGCCATGCATTCTTATCAGTCGAATGATATTATAGTCTGAGATCAGCACCAATGAAAAATTTCAGTATCAGTGGACAATATCTTTACCAGCTACGTTTTTTTTTTTCGGTGTGTGATCTGTATTTTGCATTTTCCTTCAATTCCGTCTCAACATGCAAATTGGAATGTTATAACTCAGCTATGGAATGCAGCGACACCACCGTTAGTAGTACTGCAATAGTTCCGACTCCTTAACGCGTTGTGGGAAAACCAAAATTTCAGCATGTTTATCGTGGACATAAAACTTTGACCAGTTTTCATGCCGTAAGTAGAGATTTAACTAAATACTAAGTGTGGGATGAGAGAGAGGGAGAAAGAATTGGTTTATTGAATCAGGTAAACAGTACAAAACGCGGTATGTGCCCTCACCCCACAAGAGCTAATGCTTGCGTGTGGCGTGTTGGCGCCCATAGAGAAAAAGTAACAAAAAAAAAAACAACACAAGAATTACAAATGTCAGCTTATGCAACAAATGCAAAGTTTGGGTGCATCAAAGAAAAAAAAATAATAGCAATAACAAAATTATAATAAATAATTAAATCTATAAACTATAATAAAATTATTCACTACAACAAAATTATTACCACCATTTCAGCAAAGCAAAGTTAGGATTTTATTAGCCATTTTATTGACATTTTTATTAACATTCTTATTACTATTTTAAGTAACTATTTTTATTAAAGTATATTTAATAGCGAATGTAAATTTATTACTATTAGCAAATGCAATTATTATAACAAATGTAATGTTAAGGTGCATCGCAGAAAGAATATAATAACAACAGTAAAAATAAGAACAGGCTACAAAGAAACTATGTGAAAGTGCATGAAGTATTTTTCAGCATATAACTTTAAATAAATGTTTAATGGCCACAGTACTGATATCCAGTATCCACCGGCACAGGCATTTCTGGAAATGTTGAATTTCATAATACCTTCTATGGTGCATGACAGTAAGAACAATTTTCGCTGTGGCTCTTGAATTCTTGTTGTTGACCGTTCCGCTACGATTCGGCATAGCCAAAATCAGTGTTAGGGCGACTTTACACAACTAATCGCTTTTGCATTCCCGCAGCTAGAATTTAATCGCGATGGCAAAGGCATCGTTATCGTGGTAACTATACACTACCTGGATTTGCTTAATCCGACATCGTTCGAGTAAAAGCTTGCAGTCTTACAATCAGTGACAATACCATAACGAATTCCCCCAGACACAAGTTTTCCAGTCACTTTTGAACCGGCATTATTGACTGTTTTCGTTGTGA
>JAHWFP010138865.1:0-13718 GCA_023313725.1 Lithobius niger
ATGACGAAACAGCAGAAAATCCACGATCTATTTGGAATCCGACACCTCAACAATATTACGTTGAGATACCCGTTTCTTTGTACAAAGATGTTGTTTTACCAAACAACAGCGAGACAAAAATTTGTGGCGTTCTCCACCAAGCCTATCCTGAACAGCAAAGTGGCATACTTTTGCCACAATGCAAAGGAATTCCGATCCTTCTTGCCAGATGTTTGGTTAATACTAGCCCTACTGGTTTAATTCCGATTATGGCTATTAACACATCCGGGGACGATCAATTTCTAAAGGCAGGCTCTATTTTAGGCCACTACACAACAGCAGAGATAGAATACAATGACGAGGATCCGGCATCTCTAACAACAAAAGATAATCCCCCTCCTGAAGACTCAACTCTTACAATAGGAAGAGCACGCACAAAAGAGACCACGGACAAAAGATCAGCCACTTCCCTATCTAATCCCGGATCCCAACCTGACTTACTTCCCCCTTCAAGGCCCACTCAGGTAAAGGGGTGCACAGGGACAATAGCCAACACGGAAGGAGGCCACACCGACTCAACAAAAGCCAATCTCGAAACCGAATCTGATTTTTCCCTTCCTTCAAGACCCACTCAGACAAAGGAACGCGCACAGTCCATTGACATCAACAGCGTAGGGTCAGCCCACCCAACGCTACCAGTGGATACAGCAACCGAACAAAGACCATTTTCAGAAGACGAAGGGAATAGCTTGAAGTTTAAATTCAATTTACCAGATTTAAACGAAGAAGAACGAATGGAATTTTTGGACATGATCAAGACACACCAGGACGCCTTCAGCAAGAATGAATTCGATCTTGGAACATACGAAAACTATGAAGTGAACATCGAAACAGGATCATCAGCCCCAGTAAGATCGAAAATCTACAGGGTGCCCTTCCATCAACGTGAAATTTTGGACAAATACCTAGAAGAACTAGTCAGCATTGGTGTGATTAAAGAATGCAAATCAGCATGGCTCAGCCCATGCCTTCTCATAAAAAGAAGACCCGAGGGATATAGAGTCATAGTAGACCTACGCGGCCTAAACGCAGTTACTGAATCCGTATCAGTACCCCTGCCTATCATCAGTGAAGCACTTGCAAATCTCAACGGCGCCAAATACTTCACCAAGCTAGATTTTTGAATGGGATTTTTTCAACTGAAGCTAGCTGAGTCTGCAATGGAAAAGACAGCATTCCAGAGTGCCAACAAGGTGCATTGTTTTTTCAAACTTCCAACGGGTTTGAAAGTAGCACCCGCCCACTTCCAATTCTGCGCCCAGCAGATTTTCGCAGAGATTTTAGGCGCCTACTGTACGATCTACCTTGACGGCGTGCTCCTCAGCTCCTCAAATTTCCGAACACACCTACTACACGTCTGCAAAGCCCTCTCACTAGTGGGGAAATCGAAAAAGAAACTCAGCCCCGAGAAATGCATTTTCGCTGCAAAACAAGTTAAGTTTCTTGGATTTATCGTTAACGAAGACGGAATACAGCCAGATAGAGACAAGATTAAAGCCATGGAACTTTTCCCACAGCCTAAAAACGTCAAGGAAATACGCAGATTCATCGGAATGTGCAGATTTTTTTGGCGACACATCCCTTCCTTCTCAGCTTACTCAATGGGCCTTACCAAGCTCACCAAGAAGAATGCGAAGTTTATATGGGACAAAGAAGCAGACAACGCTTTCAAGGGACTAAAGAAGGCTATGGTAAACGCAGCAACTCTATGCCACCCAGATTTTTCCAAACCTTTTTACGTCGAGGCAGACGGAAGCGACGTAGCTCTCTGCGGCTGCCTCACACAAGTACACGACGGCATCACCTACCCCTTAGCCTACACTTCAAGAACCTTGACACCTGCCGAGAAAAAGGAAAGTACTACCGTAAAGGAAATTTTAGAAGCGGTACACGCCTGTAAAACTTTTCGTACCTATCTCCTTGGTAAATCCTTTTTTTTTGGCATCGGACCACATGGCCCTGTATTTTTTATACAACAATAGTGGATTATCTCCTAAACTAGAGAGGATACTAACAAGACTAAGGGAATACGACTTCGAAATCCAACATAGGCCTGGCAAGCTTATACCCGTGAGTGATGCTCTGTCGCGAGTAGAGAATCCAGTTTGTGTACTAGACTCACAATTTCCTGACTGGACACGAAGCCACGTCGTAGCAGAGCAGAAAGCAGACGACTATTTTGGGAAAATCTGGCACAGCATCAAGGAGAGCGAGCCAGCACACGTCATAGATGCCAGTAATAAAAGAAACATTTATTACAAGGATTTCGACGGCATGCTATATAGAACATGGCTAAACATGGCTATAGAGAACATGGCTAAACATGCGTGATGAGTTTCTTAAAACCAATGTGGAAAATGACTGCCCAGGTGAAGGATCGGAAAATGTTGCAAAAATTGCATCCAACTCTACTGAAGGTGATCGTGTTGATAGATTGTGTTCATACGTGATGTCATTTATGGAATCCTTTAGTGAGGTCATACACATGAGCATTAACAACCTGGGAACTAAATTTGAAAATGTTTTACTTAACAGTCTGCTGGTTTGCTTGACATTATTGATGGCAAATTTAAATTACTGGATCAGCGAATAAGTAGCGTGACTGCAGCACGTATGGTTACTACTAATGAGGACGTTACTTCGACTGAGAATGTTGTAGTCAACGACATCCTAAAAAAGACAAACTTAGGTTCCATCCAACTGCTCTCAGCTCATGTTGACAATGTGATACCCCCCGAAGTTAAAGCCCCCTGTTCAGCTGGGACCAGTCCATCGTCTTTGCCACCAAATGCTTGGATCACAACACGAAGAAAGAATAAAGCAAAAAATTTTCAGAACCCAAAACCAAGTCCGGCTAATACGCAAGTCTGTCCTCTACAGCCTTCTAGTGACTCCATTAATACTGCATCTACTCTGTTCCAGTTCCCACCCACCACTTGACATGGGAGATGAGCCTGTCATTCCCAGCAGTGTATCTTCTAGACCTTGCCGTGCATCTGATCAAACCATACGTTTACTTGATGCTAAGAATCCGACAAACTTAGCTAGTGACAACCGGTCTCTTAATACGTGCTCGGCCCCTAATGATGTTGTAATTGTTGGCGATTCCCACATGAGAAATGTTCATGTAAATGTAACTAGTGGCCATTCCATTACATGGACATGGCCTGGCCTGCGTGCTGAGTAACTTGAGTCCAAAATCCCAGAGGCTGTCAAAAATACTTCTGCTAATCCTACATTTGTTTTGTGCGCCGGAAGCAACAACATAGCTTCTAACACGCCTCTTTTTATCAAGGATTGTCTCTCATGTGCTGTAGATGCAATTTTTAGTTTTAAACCCTCTGCTAAAATCATTATTGTCGGTATCTTTACAACTCGAAATCGTGCCCTTCGAAATGGTGCAATTTGTTCCAACAGTGAGCTGGTTAACCTTTGTACGGAAAGAGGCTTGCAATTTCTTATGATTTGGGATCAGTTGCTACATAACCCAGGCTGTATGGCCCACGGTGGTGTCCATTTATCTCGTGAGGGCAAGTGTATTCTCGTTGACGAAATTAACTATGCTCTTCTCCACCCAGACTACATGGGAAACCGGGCTTATTAACGGGGCATTATTCCAATGGGCTTACCGTAACCCAACCCCCTTCACTTTCCCCTTATGTATGTAATCCTCCATCATCCCAAACCAATAGGGCTGTTAAGTGTGTTGTCTTCAATGTGAGAAGCCTAAATCAGAAGTTGCAAGAATTTTGGTTTTTGCTTTCATCTTTGCAATATGATGTTTTATTGGTTAGAGACTTGGCTGGATGCATCTACGCCCGAGAGTCTGTTACTCGGTGGGCACCCTTACCAACTCGCTAGGAAAGACCGGAGTTCTCGGGCTGGTGGTTTATTATTTCTTATTCGATGCGGTATTCCCTGTGGTGAGCAAAATATCTGTTGATGTGGAGGCCATGTGCATTGATTTTTTTTCTGAAAGAGTACGAATCTTATTTGGCTATTTACCTGATGGTTATGATGAAGATTGTATTTTTAAAATATGTACATTTTTTAGGAAATCTATTTTGCCTGGTTTCTCGCACATCATTACTGGTGACTTTAACATGTCTACCATAAATTGGGAAATGAATGCAGTTGCTGATAGGCATCAATAGCCGTTCTTTGACTGTGTGTCTGAGTTGGGTTTATCGCAACTTGTAACCGAACCAACTCGTTTAAATAACATTTTGGACCTTGTGTTGGTTGACTGTGATAGGTTAGTTTATGGAGTTTCTGTCCAAGATCATTTTGGTTCCAGTGATCACTGTATGGTGAATTTTTGCATTCATTCACTCAACAGAATTCCAGTGGGTAATACATCCAAACCTAAACAGTTTATAAACTACGAAGCACTACGGTCTAGACTTAAGGAGATAGATTGGTTGCACACTCTTGATTATAAAGGGGATATAAACGTGACTTGGAATAATTTCTTGGGTACCTTCAATGCATGCGTTCAACAGTCCAGCACGTGGGTTTCGAGTAAACCTAACACACTCTTCAAAAACAGTGCTGTTCCTAAATCCTTACAGAAGCTACGTGCAAAGAAAAAGAGGTTATGGCGTCTATTCAAACGTGACCCCTGTGAACGAAACAAGCTACGGTACAAGGAATGTCAGTTATCCTATGCTCGCCAATCCCGTGACTACGAAGTGATTGCTGAACATAAAGTTTTGATGGAGGGCTCCATGGCATCTTTGTTCAGATTCGTCAAAAAAAAAAACGGATGTGTGAGAAGCATTCCTCCCTTGTGTGTGGATGGTAAATTTGTCTTAAACAACAAAGAGAAAGCAGATGTTTTCAACAGTGCCTTTGTTGGCAGCTTCGTGGTTGATAATAATTTTATACCACCACTTTCTGGCACTCGTACTATGAACGACTGTGTGTGCCCTACTTTCGGGTCGGACATGGTGTTTAAAGCTTTATCTTCCGTAAGACCAAGTCACAGTACTGGGCCCGATGGCTATTCAACTTTTTTTTATCATCGTCAAATTAAATGTGTGATCAGTAAATCTCTTTCATTAATCTTTGAGCTGTCCATGAAAACTGGTAAGCTTCCAGATATCTGGAAGTCAGCGCACATTTCTCCAATATTTAAGAAGGGAAATTCCTCTGACCCGACAAATTATCGACCAATTGCTTTGACTTGTTTTCCCTGTAAAATCATGGAACGTATAATCCGCACACACGTTTTCTTACATTATGGACCATGACTTCCTTAGGGACGATCAATTTGGTTTTTTACCCAGGAGATCCACTTGTTTAAAACTTCTTTCCATGTTGGATGACTGGACCAGTTCACTTGATGAGGGCATTCCCACTGATGTCATCCTCATCGACTTCGCAAAGGCATTTGATTCTGTGGTCCACAGTAAATTATTAGCTAAATTAGAATACGTTGGTTTTCGGAACAAGTTGCTCAACTGGCTGATAAGCACTCAGATGTCAGGAAGGTGTTGAGTGGAGTGCCGCAGGGTAGTGTTCTGGGACCGCTACGCTTTGTCATTTTTATAAATGATTTAACAGCCAAGTCTTCACTGTTTTAAACAAATTTGCTGATGATGTGGAGCTGCATGCGCAAGTAGTCGATGATGCCACCCACAAAGCCTTATCAACTGCCACTACTGAACTATCAGACTGGTCTTCATTGTGGCAGCTGCCTTTAGCACCCAACAAATGTAGTACTTTTCCTATTGGTAAATCCAATTTTAACTTTGTTTATTCTCTGCTGCCTGGATCGAATTTACCACGCACTGTGATTGTTAAAAACCTTGGCGTATGGTTCACTTCCGATTTGAAGGCTGAATTCCATTGCAATCATATTGTTACACAGCCAACCAGCGAGTCGCTTGGATTAAAAAGCTTTTTACTTCTGGTGATGTAACCACCTTGGTACGTGCATTTAAAGTTTACGTTCGGCCCATTCTTGAGTATGCGAGCCCTGTCTGGTCCCCATACCTGGTTCAGGATATTAACCACATTGAAGCGGTCCAAAGGCGCTTTACAAAATCACTGTGTGGATTTAAATTTAAATCCTACGAAGATCGGCTCAAACTTCTAAACTTGGACACTATCGAGTTACGTCGTCTCAAGGCCGACTTTAATCTGACTTACTCTTTGTTGCATGGCCATGTCACTTTTGATTATTCAAACTTCTTCGAACTGCATACGGATTATCGGACTCGAGGTCATCCACTTAAACTGGTTTTGGGGTCTTCGCACACAAACTGCCGTAAATATTTTTTTGTTAAGCGTGTTGTAAAAGTGTGGAACAGTCTTCCTGGCGAGTTGGTGATGTTGCCAGCCCTGAATTCCTTTAAAGCAAAACTACATACATTGAATCTGTCCAGATTTCTGACAGTTGCATAAGTTGGTTTTAATCTGTTACTTTTTTGTTATTTGATCTTGTATAACGACGGACTTTTGTTCAGTATTGACATTTTTTTATTTTTTTAAATTTTATTGTATTTTTATCTTTGTATGACAACGGACTTCTGTCCTGTATTGACATTATTTTTTTATTTTTTCATTTTTATTTTATTTTATTGATGTTTTATCTTTGTATATCTTTTAGCTTGGTCAGTTCTCCCCGCCGTCCCTTTATACCCCATTTTAAAAATTGTTGTGCCATTTACTTTCTATTGTTGGCATCCTCCACGTCCCACTTTTAGGCTGACTTTTAGTGATCGCATCCGATCCTTGTCAGACCTGTTGCTTCGCAACTAATATTTTATTTATTTATTTATTTTTATTTAAAAGACCCTTCACAAGGAAGATTAGAAGATATAGCCGAAGTTTGCATCGCCGAAGCTCTAGTAAACTTCTGTATTCGCGACTACCACTCCTCCCCCGCAGTTGGCCACCAAGCAGCCAAAAGCACCCTCAAGCTTATTCAACTACACTGTTTTTGGCCCACCATGATCAGGGACATCGATCACTACGCGAAGACATGCCTTATTTGTCAGCAGTATAATCGCCCTAACAAGCCATACAAAGCAACACTCAGAGCCTACGAGCCTCTACAGAGACCAGGAGAGAGTTGGTCTATGGATTTGATAAGAAGATTAAACACCACTCACAAAAATAGTGCCTACGTGATAACGCTCGTGGATGACTTCAGTCGCTACGTCATCGCTTTTGGAATTCCCGACAAACGAGCCTAAACTATAGCTAGGAAGCTATACACCAAGCTTTTCGCACAATTCTCACCCCCCAGAGTGCTCCGCTCTGACCTCGGAGGCGAATTTTGCTCTAAAGTTGGCGCAGAACTATGCAATTTATTCAACGTGAAGCAAATAAACTTCACCCCCTACGCTTCTTGGACAGGAGGCGTAGAGATCTGCAACAACTCGGTATAAACCGTTTTAAGGAAGATAGTAGCATACGATCCACACTCATGGGATGACAACCTACAAGCAGCCTGCTTCGCTTTGAATTCTACCCCCCAAAGCTCTACACTGTTGTCACCCCACCTACTTCACTTCGGCGTCGAATTCAGGATCCCCAGCATCTTGATCTTCGAACCTGCAAGGAAAATTTTGCCTGAATTCGAACCTGAATTTTGCCCATGATTGTGGGATTGATTTTAATTGGAATTGAATGCTTAGACGGACTAGCCATCATTGTTGAATAGTGTTTTTAAATTTGTATATATATATATGTCTCCTGACAAAGTATCTATTGATACTGATACTGATTGTTTTACCATTTTATACATTGTTTGTAATAGCTGGTAAGTCGTAAGTGGTCTTTCGAGACCCTCTCTTACCATTTGCTTTTCTGGAGCAAAAAAAAATGTTATTATTAAATTTACAACAGCGACGACACAGTAGTCAGACTGGAGACAAAACTGTTAAAAGCGTTCGAGGTGGTACATCAACAAAACGCTATCGCAACTCAACGTCACCAGAATTTCTACAACAAGACTGCACGCCCCTACAGATTCATGACAGACGATTATTTATTAATTAAATCCTTCGTGAAGATTGAAGAAATCTCCAGTAAACTGCTGAAAGTTTGGGTTGGCCCGTACAGACTGGTAGAATTCATCAACCCAGTCATCGTGAGAGCAGTGCACTACCTGGACCCCTTCAAAACCGTCAGAGTACACGTCAATCACTGTCGGCCTTACTTCATGCGATCAAGAAACCCGATTCAGCCTTTTTCCACGTCCAACGACTTGGATTTGGCAGAAATCCAGAACGGAGGATTGAACGAATCCGAACAGGAAATCCGCGATCTGATTTCCAAACTGCATCTCGATCCATCCGACCAGGCTGCAGAAATCGATGCACCTTGCCTGCACCCCAAGCAAAAGCTAACCCCTCCTCATCACGCTGACCCTCAGCAAGACACCACTCCAACTAAAGGAGCAGAGAATCGAAAGCGTAAGCACCGCGAACCTCACACGTCTGCGACGTTACAAAAACGTTTAAGACTTAGAGAGCAAGAATTGGTAGAAAAGCGTAAGTTACGCCCAAACCACGGTTACCTGACCCGATCCAGCATTAATACTCCAGAAATTAGGCGTAAGCGTAATTTCGACCAAAGCATTAGCGCGGGATCACGTGTAGCTCCCCCCCCCCCCCCCCCTTCTCATACTGGAGAAACGCCATACAAATGTGAAGAGTGCATTTGAGCATTCGAAATCACATTGAAATTCACTGAACACAGATTTCGTTTTGTCATACTATCTAATTACGTAGCACATTGTAATAAGCAAGCGAATTGAACCTAATTGGAAAATTCGTAGCAATACGTGCATACGACTTGCTAAAACAAATTCGCAACGTCAAAATTAGCACGACAGTCGCTACACATAGCGAGAGAACGTGTTAGGTGTGATGTTGCTAACGTTGGTAAAGCAAATACCCTTTCCCCATAACCAAATCATAACCGGAAATTGTAGAAAAATAACAATAAATAAATAACGATTGCACTCGTAAATCCATCTGTCAAAAATAGAGCCGTAGAAATTCCGGTTGTCAGCGACGTGTCAGTTCGGCACAAACTTACCTTGACAACGGAGAGAAAACGTACAAATGTGAAGCCTGTGGTACAGCTCCGTAGAAATCACTTTTCTTCGAAGTGCGATTAATAAGTTGCGAACTTACCATAAAATTACTTTACGTATCAGCATGAATCATTTTATGTATTTATTGGGAAAATATGTGATAAGTATAAGCTCCCCACGATATTGTAATGAAAAGAAAACGTAAAAATGTGAAGAGTGCGGGACGAGCAACGCACATCAGTTCCTTATTGACGATCGTACAACATTTTGGTTGTGCTAATTGTTTTCTGGTTCCGTTCCGGCGAATTGTACGAATTGGAATTGTGCACACATGATAAGAATTAATTAATAATTTAAGTAAAATTGCAAATGATACACGATTCAAAGTTACGTTAGTACGCTATCAATTGGCATAGAACAACGTACATGGATCCATCAAGCAAATTTACGAACAGTTAGCATAAGATATTTATGTCTAAGAATTATAGAATTGCTTTAAGAATTAAGATTCACGTAAATATTTAGGAATTCAGTACTAATGAGAACCCTAACTGTTCAGCTAATCCAAAAAGCACGTTAGCCACTTCACGATGCGAAATTCCAAATTCGGACAATGGCGGACAAAGAACTTACCTACTCAGTCGCACTTACCAACGAGAATCATACCTTAAAACATAAAAATAATTAACAAAAACCATGTACGATTAACCTTGGTACCTTTAGGAAGCCATACATGCAAAAATTATGTACGGATGGTGTTGCATACTGCACAAGTTAATGGGTTCATGTTGTGGTGACCCATGACCAGAGGAAATCCCCCCGAATGATTGACAGCTAGGAGACCTCTTTTGTGAATGACTGGCAGCCAGGTAAAAGGCCCTGGCTGGCTCTTTTATAGACTTAGCTTACAGTACCAGCATGCACTCTGATCCCAGAGTGCATCATACATACTTAACATGCAAAGGTAGCCACCTAGTGGCAAGTAAGCAAGGATACACCATTAGTGGCTAAGGCCACTTGAGATAACTCAATAAAGGTGCTATCCAATACACCACATTCGCCCCCACTAAATAATGTGAGGGACGACCAACCATACATATAAGTCAAAAGGTACTAATCAGATTTTAAGTTTACCTATTTACCATTTCGTTTTATGTTATTATGCCAAATCATTCAGTTTTCTTAAAAAGCCAAACCATTTTTTTAGACATCCATTACAGAACATTAATCCCAACCTTATTATGGGCACAATATGAATACTTTGTGTAAAAACATTAATGGTGTGGTTTCGCTTTCACACTACTTACCTCTCCCCCGAGAAAAAAAAATGTTTCGGTAGTGTGCCAACAATACAGAAAACATGTACGAATAATTTATAACAAGAACAAAAAATCCATGCAATAAATAAAATCAACCAAGCAAAAAAGAACGAAAATAATAATGCTGCCAATTATTGCAAAACAGATCTAAGTCCGTCGGATGTTAGTTCGGACTATAAGGCTGTGGCTTTCGGATCGCTCGAAGCGACTTACGAAATACAGGCTGTTCAGCCTCATGGACAGTTTGTTCGGCTAAAATGCCCCCCAATTCCCGGACAGTCTGAGAATTCGGCGAAATCTCGCTTGTAAGCTTCGGCATAGCACCGCAGACCTCGTTATTCGCACGGCGCACTTTATTATCAATCGGCGAAAGAACTGGCATCGCGTCATTTGAAATTTCCGAACACTCGTTCGATGATGGTTTCAGTTTCGTATTCGCAGCAGGGTTTGCTATTCCGCTCTGGTTGGTGCTTCCATCTCGTGGTGAATACGCAAAATTATCACGCCACTCAAACGCCTCCATGTTTAATTGCTGGCGAGCGCTGATTGGTTGTTCAATTCAACGCGAAGGTGGGACCACCTTCTGCTGATCGCTGATTGGTTGGATGGGCGGAAATGCATCAAATTCCTTCCCAGTTTTCCTGTCACGTGAAAGAATGCGTGTTTTTAGCTGATTAGTATGCCGTTTCCACAATTCTTCACGCACACGAACCAAATAGCGCAAATTACCGAGCCTTTCGACGACAATTGCTTCTGCCCACTTCGTTTTAGCGCCAATTCGATAGTCTCTCGCATATACGGGTGAGTCAACAGTGAACTCAGTGTCCGGTAGCTAAGCGGTAGACTTTAATTGTATACGCTGATATTGTTCGTACTTTTCTTGTGTGTTTGCATTAGGTAATAGTAATGAGAAACGGCATCTTGTGTTACGCCCTAGGAATAACTTAGCAGGAGTGATTGACGTTACGCTGTTGGGAATGTTGCGCGCTTGTACCAAAAAATTATTTAATGCGTCGGCAACACTTAAACCTTCTTGTAGGCTAGCCTTCATTAATATTTTAGCGGCTTTTACTAGCGCCTCGGCCTCCCCATTACTTTCGGGAAAGTAAGGTACACCTAGTATGTGTCTAATGCCACACTCTTTCATAAATTCCTTGAATTCAGAACTACAGAACTGCGGTCCGTTGTCTGACACGACGGTTTTTACCAGCCCATAAGTAGTAAATAATTCTTTCAACTTCTTAATGACACTCACGCTAGTTGTGGAGTTCATTTAAAAAACAAACGGGAATTTAGAATGTGCATCAAGCACAACAAAAAACATTTTGTTACCAAAACAAGGCCCAAAAAAATCAATATGGATTCTAGACCATACAGCAACAGGTCGTTCCCATACATGTTTTTTCTTTGCTGTCACTCCATCCTTAGTTAACTGACAGCCACTACAGCATTTGATGTATTTTTCTAAATCATTATCAATACCTGGCCACCATACTCTAGAACGAGCTAATGCTTTTATTCTAACAATCCCGCAATGACCCAGATGGAGTTCGGCCATTACGTGCGGTCTTACCAATTCAGGTATGATTAAACGATGTCCCCAAAATAATGCTTTACCCTCTAGAGACAGCTCTAGATGGCGCACAAAAAAGGGTTTTAGTTCTTCATCATCCACCCTGTTAGGCCAGCCTTCAAGCGTATAACGATAGACTTTTGCAAGAATTCTATCAGTAACGGTAAACTTCTCTAACTGGTCAGACAGAATGGGTAATGAGTCAATAACATTCATGTTCATTACTGCAAAACCTGTAACTTTCTCAGGCGTCGGTTCACAGGGCAACGGCATCCTAGACAAAAAATCAGCAGTTAAATTATCCTTGCCTGGGATATATTGCAAATCAAAATGATAGCCATTAAGATATAGTGCCCATCGCTGAATGCGAGCCATAGCTGGAATTGCTACCTTCTTCCCAAATACCTAAAGCAAGGCTTTCTGGTCGGTTTGCAATGTGAATCTACGCCCGTAGAGAAACTGATGGAAACGCTTCACCCCGAAAACGATAGAAAGGGCCTCACGATCAAACTGGGCGTAATTAAGCTCAGCTTTTGAAAGTGCTCGTGAGACAAATCCTATCGGTCTATCAGTACCATCCGGCATGACATGCATCAAAGAGGCCCCAATTCCCACGGGACTTACGTCTGCAACTAGCTTAAGTGGAAGTTTGGGGTCGTAATGGGTAAGGACTTGACTTTCCAAAAATGCCTTTTTTGCGTTAGCCACGGCAGCTGAACACTGAGAAGTCCAGTTCCATGGTTCTTTAGGTGAAAGTAGTTTATTTAAGGGAGCCAGCAGAGTTGCCATATGAGGCACAAACCTACTATACTGGTTCATAAACCCTAAATAACTCTTTAGTTCTTGAGCATTTTGTGGTTCCAGGGCCAACCTCACTGCATCCAGCGTTTCAGGAAGGTTCGTCATTCCATCTTTGCTAATTTCAAATCCTAAATACTTAATCTTATCTTGATTAAACTGGCACTTGGTTTTCTTAACCCGAATGCCATTTTCCTGTAAGGCAGAGCATACTTCAAGTAATGCTTTGTCATGCTCCTCTCCCTTCCCATTAACCAAAATATCATCAGAAAATGGCTGGGATCGAGGAACATTTCGCAGCACATATTCTATTCTCTTTTGAAAAATTCCAGGTGAACTGGCTAATCCAAAAGGCACCCTTTGCCACTGGTATAACCCTTTACAGGTGGAAATTGTAAGGGCGGGCTTAGAGTCATCATCGAGCTCTACCTGTAAGAAAGCGTCGGACAAGTCAATGATCGAGAATTTGTCACTTCCAGCTAATTTACCAAATAACTCTTCCGCACGAGGTACCAGAAGTACTCAATTTCTAGTTCCGGATTGACTGTTACGCTGTAATCTCCCACTATCCTAACGTCCCCGTTAGGTTTGAATACACAAACTATGGGAGTTGCCCAGGCGGAACAGTCAACTGGTTTTAAGACTCCCTCAGCAACTAGCAGGTCGATTTCAGCCTCCACCTTTCCTCTTACTGCTAAGGGAACAGGTCGAGCCTTGCAATAACGTGGTTTGGCATCAGCTTTTAACCTGATACTAACTAGCCTTGTAATCTTTAAATTTGCCCAAACCTGGTTTACAAAGGTCCGGAAACTTATGAAAGATTTCCTCAGCAGTAACATGTTGGACAGATTCAGTAACATCTTCAAGATCCTTGAACTCTAAATGGAAACATTGACTGAGTGTGATTTTAAACTTTAATATCCAGCTTTTCCCCAGA
>JAHWFP010138866.1:0-18701 GCA_023313725.1 Lithobius niger
AGGAGTGTACTGTGCCCCATGCAAGGGTTGCAGTGCCATTTATGTAGGATAAACTAGGTAGGGAGTAAGGATGAGATTGACCCAGCACATCGGAAACAACAGTAATACAGTGGACGACAATGGCATTCCAGCCCATTGCATGAGCACAGAGCATGAAATTTACTGAGGGAACACAATAACACTGGTGTGCTCGAATAGTGAGAGAAAGAATCATCTTCAGTGTCTGGAAGTCTGGAATCGATTGCGATCCAATATCATTCAGCACACAACGTGCCTCATAAGAATATTCAGGGCCCATCTAACCTTAATATTTTACATGCCGTGAACTACACTCGATGCTGCAGAGTGGGTGGAACTTCGATAATGATGGAGAACGGCCCAGTAAATACCGGCGGCCACGCTCGCATTCTTATTTGGACTGGAAAGCAGACGTAAGCATGTTCAAACCAAACTGCCTGAGGAAGCAGTAGGTCAGTTGTCGAAATTAGCAGATACGCAAGTGTCACCATTTTTGAAATAGTGCATTTTACAAACATTTCATCTTTTTTACGATGAATGAATTTCAAGATAAATCCTTATTATTATTCGATGACGACATATTTTAATGTTTTGAATGTGATCAGAAGTAAGGATCCAGAAAATGTGATTGCAGTCCACAATGTGAACACCAAACCACCAGACAAACTGGTGGCAGAGAGGAAAAGAAATGACAATTTTCACAACCGGAAGTGACGCAGCCGCACCACTATCGGACATTTCTGTAGTCCATTTTTTGACGTTTTAAAATAGCAAGAGATAGCTTGCTGAAAGTGTTTAAACTTTCATCTTGTAACCGTGACATAAAAGTGCAACTATGGATGTACACCACGGGAAGGTACATGTAATGCAATTAAAACAATCATCCGCACTCGTGGAAGTAGCTTAAGGAAAAGTGTTACGCACGTGGCGGAAGAAGTGAGGAGGCAAAACAAAGTAATGTCAACAAAGAGCTGGTACATAACGGAATGTACGAAAAATTTGGCAACACTGCTTAACATAGTAAATAAACGTGTAGCTCACAGTGGGTGAATCGTATTAACGAGAAAATGTCACCCAGTCAATAGAAGAAATAGTGCTATACTTCCAAACATGGTCGAATTCATCATTTAAAGGAATGGGAACCAGACTAAAAAATTTCAATTTATTATCAAAACTTGTAATCCAATGTTTGCAGTACAACATGATTATTCGACTATTATCAAACCGCTGTTATCGGAAAAAAAATTTGAAACTTCGAAAGAAAAGAGATTGAGCACTAATTACAAGGTAAAGAGATAACGAAGCAGATAAGCAGTATTAACTAAGGCTGCGCCAATACCGATCTCTACCGATATTTGCAGTATCGGTAGAAATCGGGATCGGCAGATGAAATCCCGATAAATCGGCAATAAACCAAATCAAAGATATTTTCACTTCTCGTCGACCGAATAAGACGTTTGAATACACATTTTGAAGATTTTTTTCGCCAGTTTTCCAATGGTCCAAACTGCAAGTAGCATTCTCTTACTCTTTAGAAGTTACAAGGCAAAATGTTAATGTTTTAATGGGGTTTTGCATTTTTAAATGATTTTAGCGTATGCAATATTATTTTAAAGCAATATTTTTAAAAATAATTATATTTATTTAGGCCTGTGCTACATTTATGCAATGATTTTAAAAGTATTTTTTTTGTATAAAGACATATTTCAGTAATCGTTTTCGATTAGTTGGGAACTAGGATCAGTTTTTGGGGAATTGGTATCCGTAATAAAGCTGATCGGCTTAGCCTTAGTAATCCATTTAATGTGGTCACAAAGTGGAAAGAAGTGTGAATTCAGTAGAACTACTAGATATAAAAAATAAATAACCTTTTATGTAGAAACACATACTTATTTCTGGTTAAATATAAATCTGAAAATGTTTTCTTCATTATCTGTATCGGGACTCTGTATCTGCAGATTTTTCTCTTCGAAATTGGTATCAGATTGGATCGGTAAAAAGTGGTACAGTATCGGCCTAGCCTTAGTATTAACCCTTTAACCCTTTGCCTTATAATAAAGTGCTTGTTACTTGCTTGAATTATTTCCAATGTGGAAGCTAAGAAGCAAGTTACTTGTCCTCCTTGTTTAAATGTTTGTGACCTTTGTAAAACTAATGAATTAGGCCACTTAAAATCTTTACGGTGGGGCTTGACAACCACCTTTTTCTTAATGGCCTGATATACTTATTCAAAATGTGTTTTCATTTTGTCAAGCTTCGCTGGATCCTGAAGCAAGGCAGTGCAGTTGGTCGAGAGCCCAACTAGTAAGCAGGGTGTTCTGGGTTCATGACCCAATCAGAGCAGTTGGCTTTCCCTTTCCATATTAGTGTTGTTAGTATCCTCACAAGGCCAGTATTTGACGCTGACCGAGTGCTTCATTAAGGCCACACAAAGTTAGTTGTTTGGTTTACAGGTGCGTGCGGATCTTAAAATTGGTGCGGGCCAACTTTTTTTCGCCGGCGAATAGATCCAACTGGAGTAATTGAAACTTTTAAGGCTTCAAAGCAGTGTGTACAGATACTTCAAAGCAGATTATACGTACTGTTAATTTTATTGGGCATTAAAAGGTAATACGTACAAGATCCACTTTGTCTATGTTGTGAAAGTGTGCAGATGATTTTATTTTGGTAATTGTTTAAGTTGCTGATTTCACAGTATGAACCGTAATGATCTTTTTCGTACATGATCTAGTTAATTCTCATTTTTTTTTTAATCCTATAACGATCGATCACGCATATAGCTTCTGCATGCATTAGAAGGTGAACTGTGCCTATCTGCCGCTACAAGTATCGGTTATTATGGCAACAGGCCACCTTCTCCCACAGTGCAATGCTCTGGGGGCAGCACTGCCGTAGGGGAGAGAGAATGACTGGAACAAGAAAACTAAAACCGGTATAGCCGCTAACATATTTTACCCAGTTATTCAAATAACCCTCCGAAAATAAAGGTGCTATGGTACCCACAAAACATTACTTACCTGCATAAGCGTAACCAACTAATCTCACAAGGGGTTTCAAATTGTGTTTTTTGCAGGAATCTTCAGTAGCAATGATTACGGCACCGGCTCCATCGCAAATGCCCTAGTAATTTGATTAAGAAATATGTTGTCAATTTACTGAGTTGTGGTACTATACAATCATATTATACAATCACTATTATTATATTACATTATACAATTAATAATAATAATAATAATAAATGAATAGTTTACCACATTAATGTGGAAGGTGTACCGGAAGGGGTGTGAGCCACTGACACCGGACCTTATTTAAGTCTAAGAAAGCTAGCAAAATGCAAGGGTATGAAGAAGATACTAATTTAAAAAACAAAAACAAGAGAAAACTGAAAAGCCATCAATGATCTAGAGATTTCTCTTAAGAAATTTGCGGAGATCCTGAGTCATCAGCATTCGGCGAAAGCCCGATTCCGTGTCCATGCATACTGTCTCAGAACTTAGGGCATTCCACACTGGGACCACACGAACAGAGAAAAAATTTTTCCGGCACTCCATTCTTGAACCAGGAACGGCCATTACTATTGATATCTTTATTGAATTCGGAGGCTTTGAAATTCGGTCATCCAAGATGCAACAACAATACTAATGGATCATCTCTGCCAACCTTAAGCAAAGTTAGCACAAGGAAGTTAAAATTTGGTATAAATACGACGACCGAAAAATTGGGCGCAAGAGTAAATTAACCCTTTAGAGACGGGTGTCCCCGAATACACCCGCTGTTGTTTTAAATAAATAGCTTTTCTACTGGCCATTTAAAAAACTTCCAGCCAATTCCAATAAAACTAAAAAAGAGGATATGAAGGCCAGTTCATGCACAGAAAATTGACACACGTTTCATTCCCTTACTTCCAGTGGGTAGGAAGCTACGACGTTTTTTCTACAAGTCAGTCATATTTTTAAAGAGCAAGTGAAGTCCGTTTCACTGATTAGACATAGCGACCAAACATCAGCATTAACAAAACCAGCCATGACAGGACTGTCCCTCCCCTTTAAATACAATTCTTCTGCAGTCTCATAATGAATAAGTAGTTTTTGGGTTATGGAGATATGCATTGGCAGATGAAAATGCTGAAAGCAATGCCTAATCATACAAACCGGACTCGCTTGTTGAATGCATCTAAAAAGAGCCTCTAAACAAAATGATCCCACGAACATACGAACCCATTTTTTTTCTATAGATACACTGTGAGGATGCAACATGACATGTCACCAGCGATTCACTGTCATGCAATTTGCCTACTGTAAGCCAATACTACTACGTTTTAGTAATTTCAGTGGTGATAATGAAAAATACACTTTAAGCTGTGCATGCCTGTGTTTTCGTCTAGTTAACCACCCACATTTAGGATGATTTGATGTTAACAGAACTTTATTAAAAGACTAAAACAAAAAAAAAAAAAGCATTTGTTAAATATTGGGAACGGAATTAAAAATGGTCTTTGCAAAAGTTAAATATTTACCGAAGCATTTCCCGCTGTGACAGTACCATTTTTTTTGAAAACGGCAGGCAATTTGGCCAATTGTTCTAATGAAGACAACCTGGGGTGCTCATCAGCATCCATTGAAACTTCCTGTCTTTTCACTTTCACGGTAACAGGAGCTATTTCTTCTTTAAATCGACCAGCTTCATTAGCTAAAAAAAAAAAAATGCAGCCTACTATGTTAATTTGAATAATTACACAGGCTCGTATTCACCTTAGTTATGCTTATTTCAAATAAAAAGATATTCTTCGTTTCAATATCTACGCATATTTAGGACAGACGGTCGTTTTCTGGTGTTGGTGAGACTTAGTCCACTGTCTTCTTCAGGCTGCAACAACAACTATGTCCGCTCAACAACCTACTGCGAGAGAAAGGGTCCATTGGCACTACAAGTAGCGGAGGCTACGGCCACGCTTAAAATTCGAAAAGCAGACGATCGGTCACGACGAGGACATAGTTGTTGCACCAGTCTGAAGAAGACAGTCAACTGAGCCCCACCAACACCAGAAAACAACTGACTGTCAAAAATTTGAGTAAATATTGAAACAAAGAATGATAATAAGTCCGCCGTCATGTAAAACCAAATTATTCAAGTAAATGTATTAAACACGAAGAATATCTTTTTATTTCAAAATAAGCAATGTAACTTTTTTAATTACAGAGGCAGAAAAAGCCAACACAAATTTATCACAAAAAATAATCAAAACGTACACAAGTTTTAAAAAGTCTTTCGTAGTTAAGTCACCCAGCAAATATTACAAACATACATTTGATCTGTCTTCTAGACATTGTAAAACTTTATATATATCTATATAAAGCTTTGGCTTTGGGTTAAACTGTCCTGTTGCGGTTTTTATTATTATTATTATACATATTTTTAAATTTGTAAATAGCTTTAATTTTACTATTCATCTATGTTTTTAACTTTCACTACAAATTGCTTCATGCATTTCATTGTTTTACTATACGACTTCCAGGCTGGATGTTAGCGACCTTCCAGGGTCCTTTCCTGACCTGCGTGCAATTGCACCAAACTTTCTATTATTATTATTATTATTATAAAACCAAAATAAAACTTTAATATAAAGAAGTTTTTTTTTTTGCAGCAGTAGCAGCTAACAGTGGTTAGTATGAAGTTTAAACTAAAGGAAAGTTATTCTTCCAAAGGGTTTAGGGTTTACAATACATAATTATGTAGAGTGTACATTCCAAGTCTATCAACTTTTTTCAATTAATAAAACAAAATGACTTGCACGCCAAGAGATTTTACCAACAGACGGAGAGACATTTAAGTTCTTAGGTGCAACCACTTAAGCCAGTGGTAAGATGCATTTGCATGCAAATAAACATCCAGTTTAAACAATAAGAATGTTCAGATAAAGTTCAGGAAGGATTAAGTAATCAACTTTCTCAGCAGTGGATTGCTTATTTATGAAACTAGCAGTGTTCTTGCCAAGACTGCTTATGGAAAATGGGCGGAATTGACAACTGCAGAGAATCAACGACGAAACAGATAATTCTCATGAAATTTACTCCAGAAGCCCGGTTGCATGAGCACTGTCGTGAACTCTCTGGTCTCTCTCCGGAAATGAGTGTTATTGAGCTATGCAGTGCTTGGAAGGAGGAAAAGATGGGGTCATAACTCATAAGTGCTCTCCCAATGAATGTTAACGCCCAATTCAGCAAATATGTTCTAAGTTTTGTCTAGTACATACATGATAATGACTCGTCTCCATGACCCATGCATAATCAACATACTGTCACTCAGTAAAAACATTGTTAATAGAACTACTGTCACTCAGCAGTTCAGTCACGGCATTGCTGAGTTTTCCCCATTTTTTTTGTACTTTCTAGGTGCAGTATCCCTGCTCGTTGGACCGTCCCTATCATTCGTGCCCCAGCTCGAGCGTTGTCTGTCGTTCACAGTGTTTGTTGAACATTAGGATGGTGATCTGCCTTCTCAAAGTAAGCCTGTAACAATTCTCACTTGTCGGTGCACTTACAGTCCAAATAGTTTGCTAAGAACATCCTATCAAGAAATTAGCTGTCCTTGCGACCTCTTCCTGGAAGCAGGTCAATGCCATCATACATCGTTGCCAGGACTCCAACGCTAAGCCATGTCCACCAAACAGCACTCTATTTTTAATACCATGTCAATATTGCCGAACCGTCACGACCTCACAAACTTTAAAACCTCTAGGGAAAGACAGCATTCTGGAAAGGAATGCAAAAAATTTACAGGTAACGCATACAGTATTTCCGAATGGCATATAGAAACTGAGCATTACTTTATGGCATGGCGCATTGTCAAATGGTACACCTTCTTACTAAGGGGTGGGAGGGGCATACAAAAGATGAAAATAAACCATACGTAATTTATGGATGCTCCCTACGCAGCTACTGAAACCAGTATGCTCTCCTTTGCTGTGAGAAGGTGCTACAAGGAGCACCTTGTGGGAAAAACTAGAAACTTGTTTTTGCTTACAGAACTTTCGGCATATACGGTTTTTACTACCTTACTGAACTCTTTCTTATTTACTTAATTTTGCCTATATTATGTTACACAACATGCATGTTTAGCGCATAACATAACTCAAATGTTCAACTCTTAATGAAATCGCTTTCCCTTTCAACAGAAATATCACTATTTTACCACAGGATAGAACCACCCTCTGTTCAGGTTAGCTTTGAGTCTGGACTTTTAACCGAGTACATAAATACCGCATTACAAAAATCAACCACTAGTTTCTTTTTCTTACCATCCTTCCATCTTGATTGAGACTGAAATGCAAATTCATCAGCATCACTTCGTTTGAGGTTGTATTTTTCAGCCAAATTTTCGGCGGTGATACCCATGGGCATTTTTACATGCTGATCTGTCAGGGAGACCCACAACATATCTTCAAGCTAAAAATTTGGTAAACAGACATGCAACCATTAAAGAGTGTATGTGTGTTATCACCTGTAGGTTGAACAACATTTTATTACTTATTGTAACCAGAGACTATGATTTTCCACGACTTTCAAAAAATTGTGGGTACAAAATTTCTTGGTGTTACGGGACTATTAGGCAGGACTATTGAAATAAAACCCAGGAATTAACAGTAGGCTGATAGTGTTAAGATTAAAATTTCTTGGTATTATGGTAACCTTAACTTGTGTAAGACCATTTAAAAAATATCATGGTATTAACAGTAATTACTTTAGGTTTTAAATTTCGTGGAGTTATGGTAACGTTACCTTATGTGGAACCATTGACGTAAATGGCGTAATACAAGGGAAAGTCAAAGTTATTTTATGTTTTATTTCTAGATTAAAAAATGGCGTAATTCATGTACAGTTAAAATTTTGGCAGAAATCCTAAGAATAATGGAATTTAAAAAAATTAACAAGTGAGGTTGTCACCCCGTATTGCTCCTTGATGCCTAAGGAGCTTTTCAGCTCTTGCACATGCGTCTTGGAGGGCGGCGTTGAATGTTGAGGAAACAACACTCATCTCTCGCAATTAAACATCTTAACCGAAGCATTAACAAATTTGATCCTCTACATCACAGAGAAAGCAAACGGTATGCATGAATTTCAACTGTTGTGTTGGTTCTGAAATGTTGAGCCACGCCCACTGTCAAGAAGAAGATTCTACCAGAGAACTTGTTCTCGCAGGAGAATTGGAAGTTCTCCGAGTAGAATCCGATGAAACTGTGATACTTATGGGATGCTTCCCTGCAACACAGCACCCTTAGCATATTATTGTGTACAATTATACTTAATTTGTCGCCTCTTCACTCCCTACTTCCTGTCTTACTGCTATGTCTTTTGCGGCTGGCCCTAGCCAGCGCCAGGGAGGCGGGCGGGTAAACAAACTAACACAGTTTCGCCGGATTCTACTCTAAGACCTGCGACTCTCCTGCGAGAACAAGTTTCCTGGTAGAATCTTCATTTCTACTTTGCAGAATCCTCCTTACTGTGCTACTTAAGGGACAGATTAACAGACGTGGCACTGCCAGCCAACTCACCTGAAGCCTAAATCTGGCCATGTGCCTACAATCGCTGTAGCACGGAACCCGCCAAACCAGACAGCCGCTCTCTCTGGTAATGTGTGGCGAACACCGTCAAGGATGACCACTTCGCCATGGCCATTATCTGTGATGCGGAAACCCCGCATCCTACCGCTGCAGAGGTCACCGCCGATCGCACAGAATGGGCCCGAACAGCCCAGTATCCACATCTGCAGCCTTTAACACTTCGCACAACCAACGCACCACTGTCCGCGCACCAACAGGCTGATGGGGACGCACATACGATAGAAACAATGCACTCGGTCTGTTTCTGGACGAGCGGAAGATTTGGTCACGCAGTTTTTCCGTCCGATGGACGTACCATATCCAAAGCCCTGTTTTCATGTCGAAGCAAACGTAGCACTAAGAACGGCACGCCACTCATGCTCGTTTTATGGTCGTGTATCACGAAAACTGCTTCTGCCTCCAGAAAGTCACACCAACGAAGGTCCAGCCGGGCCAATTCGCTCGCCCTATTACCAGCACTGATGACGGCCAACAATGCCAGCAGGATGCAGAGTCCTCAGATACCTCGCCACCATTTACAAACCTACATCACCCCAAATACCGGTGGCCTCGGCGGCCGTCTGAGGAACAAACCACGCACAAATCGCTGCACCAACGGGTGCCGTAACACCGCAGAGTGGTCCCAACCAACACGCTATTTGGAAATAGCGACCAAATGGCCCAAGATGCTCCGGTATAGCAGTCCACCCGTAAACAAACTTGCTAAGAAGTTCACACACACGCCCACCGACGCCGATGCCTGAGCCACTCACAACTTTTCACACCAATCCACCCAACGTGCCTATTTGGCATCACAACCCTTCCTCGTTAAAGGTTTTAAGTCCGAGTTAATAATGTCCAACGCCACTACAGACAATCCGTGCCCCACTGGCGCACCGTGCACATCCTGTAACTACCACCGGCAGAGGTGGAAACACCTGTTGAATTAACAAAGGAAGTTGCCTCACCACGACGCAATCCTGTTCTTGTGCCTACACCAGAAACAATATCGACAAAAAAAAATGTGGCTACCCTCGGCCCTGGGGAGGGGGGGGGGGGCCTCCCTGTTCTCACCAAAAGTCTGCGCCATGCACCCGGTGCCGCCAGCCCCGGCCATGTCTGGAAGTCACATCATGACCCGCCGGAATATGACATCTAGGCAATGAAGCCGCCTTACGGCCGTCGCCACCTCTTGCTGGGCTTGCTTCAAGAGATCCGAGAGGGGCACTCCAAACATTTCACTTAGCGTATGTGGTTGTGCCATCAGTTCAGGCCTTAACTCGGCTTCGAATGCAAATTTCAATCTCTCCCGGCGCGTCTCATTCATGGATAACAGCGACTGTATCTGCGACGTCGTTGGATCCACAATAATTTGCGACACTTGCGACTGCCAGGTGCTGTCAAAATCGACTGGCTGCATTGCACAAAACTGCAGTGCTTAAGTAATAGTAACAGAACCTGAAAGAACTCGCCTTGCACTGTCGCCATCGCCCCGTCTATTATTTCCAATATAGAATACTTTTCTTCAAAACGGGAAAGCATGGGGGGGGGGGGCAAATTCCCGTTGCAAATTCGCACTCACCACATGTCTGTCACCAATAGTTTCTCTTTCCGCCCCACACAAACGCACCACGTAGTGTCTGTTCCACCATGCCACAATTTTATCTTCCACGTTCCACAGTTTTGCGGAGATGGTCCTCACCATAACCCGGACTTTGGGCCTCCGTCCGCGGCTTCGGCTGCAACTCCAACCACCCTGGCTTACAGCCCGGCCTCTGCCGCTTCGACTGAACGTCACCTACATCAGAGTCATGCACCACATATTCACCCGGATCCAACCACCGATCACCACGGCTATCAAACCCGTAATTCTCGTAATATAAAAGACATCACCGCCTTCACCAAGGCAATAGCCGTCATTACTCACACCTCTGTACGGACCAACGGCAGCATGCTTCATTTCTCGGTCACGTGAAAACTCGACTCGTGACGACAACTCGTCAGCGGCAGTATAACTACTATTAGGATTCTTATTACAAAGCTGAGCTAAGTCCACTGCTTCTTGAATGCCGACTGCATTTCCTCCCTCAAAATTCAAGGCAAAGACAAGGGATTCCACCAGATTTCCCCATGGAATCTTCAACGGCTCCAATCTCACGCTACCGTTAGGCCTATTTTTGCCACCATCTTTGGAAGCCTTGCTAGTTTTACTCTCGGTTTGGCTCTGTGCCGCTTCTACTGCCTTTAAATTCGCCATGTCCACCGTGGCTCGATAATCCAATTGAACTGTATTGTGTTGACGGGCTTTGTCCTCTTTTGGCATTTCCACAATCTTGCTTCAATGGAAATCGTGAACAGTCCTGACTAGCATACGCAACAAGTATTTCCCACGCTCCAGCTTGTGCTGCGGCAAAAGAAATAATGAAGTAGAGACGGGAAGTAGGGAGTGAAGAGGCGACCGGAAGTGGCGTAAGTTTTTTTTGCATAATAAGCTACGGGTGCAGCGTTGCAGGGAATCATCCCATAAGTAACACAGTGAGGATGATTCTGCGAATTAGAAAAACAAAATTTTTCACCGATACAGAAAAGCTTCAATTGTCCAAAATGGCGATTTGTTCCCCCACAATGTTGTGATTGATGGCTACGGTAAATCATTGTCGCTGAGCCTAACTTACCTTATATTCTACTCCTAGTTTTGTCCCAAACCGCATATCCCTAATTGCAAAAGGTGTAGAACTCATATTGTCACTACCACCAGTCAAAACTATGTTGGCAATACCAGCATTGATTTCCTACAAAAGAACAATGAAAACAAATATAAATTTCACAAGAATAAAAATACTGCAGCAGCAGTGCTTTTTTGCTGATCTGACACTTATTGAAAATGCATTTTTGTCTACGATGGAAGCTTGAGTTGAATGTATGTTTCTTTATGTGATTTCGTGAACAAAATCAACTCTTACTTGGACTGTTTTGTTTTTGGTAAATACTAAATAACTTACCAACTTAGGATAGCACCATGATAATAAATCTTTCGAACATGAACAAAAATTATCGCTTTCTGGAACTATTTCGTTTTTGGTAAATAAGTTGACGACCTAAGATTAGCACTAATACGTACAATAATAAAGCTTTCCGAACAAAAACAAACATTATCTTTTTCTTTCTAAAGTTTTGTTTTTGGTAAATAACTTGAAGAATTAAGATTACCATTTGCCTTTCCGTTCCTCTGGCATATTTTCTAAACATGAGCTTAAGGCTTTGTTCTGGTGCATTTAATTTTTTTTTAACCTACACAGCCAAGTGGTGTTTTTGTTTAAGTCACAGATTCCTCAAACTCACAATACGTCTTGCTACGGCTCACTTGCCCGCAACTACATTCTACGGCAGATTTTAAACTTGTGTTATTCTATGTCCATCTCCAAAAATATCAATCAAGGAACCAAAAGTTCGATTTGGGAACAAAGCGCAACTCAGCTCGTAAGAATTTGCCCAGTTCCTTGCATGAAGTTTTACAATTCAAAATTAAGTTCACGTTAACATCCCGAAAATTAATGTTTACTTATAGTCACAGTACATTAGTTTCCATACATCAACACAGACTATTTCTTTTTTTTATAAAGAAAACATCAAGTAAACTGAGAAATTCAAGCTTCCCCATACAGGAGGGTTTCTTTTTATTTTCTCGATAATGGGCTACTGTTTAACTTAAAAGTTCTTTAATTTTCATGTTTCATAAAATCATAGTTTTAAATAGTTAACACTTTAACGCCCATGGACGTACTGGTACGTCCTTTGAACTTTTCCACAGCTGCCTATGGACGTACCAGTACGTCCTGTATGTTTGTGGGTGCATGCGAAAGTCAACGTACCAGTACGTCCATCGCTCTTCACGCAGTGTTGTTAGGTAACGTTTTTAGTGCATGTATCAGTCGTTAGATGGCAGCACTGACTAGTCTAAGCTGTGTAAACTGGTGTTTGTCGGAAGTTGTATGGGTGCCTTGCTCATCTGAATACAAAATGGCGGCCACAATGTTGAACTTTTGCATTTTTGTAAGTTTTTCTACATTGTTTTGCTACTTAATGTGCCAGTACTAATTTTTGTAAAAAATTTCTGAATGATCACCATTTAAAGCATTCTTTTCTAAGATAAGTGACTATATTTTAAATCCTGAGCTCCACTGCACAGCTTGAAATGATATTTTTGGTAAATGTCAAAATCGGTAAGGCTGTAATGCTCGTTCAAAATAAAAAGGTTAGGCGTGAAAGTGTTAATATTCTGGTTATTGCACTTATCACTAAGACCGCACCCAACTCACCTGAGCTCCCGTCACTATCGATTGGAAGCCAGAGCCACACAGCCGGTTAACGGTAACTGCAGGAACATGCATAGGGACACCACAACGTAATAAGACATGGCGGGAAATGAAGCCAGTGTCTACAGCTGCAGGCTACAAATAATAAAAAAAAAACAAGTCCAAAAATAGAAGTTTTAGGCTTCTGAAACAACAATGTATGCTAAAGTACTATTCTGTAGCAGTGCAGACTTTGTAGCAATGCAGTCTAAGGAGTAGGGTTATTTTTATTTTCTCATCAGTATTGGAAATTACTGTTGTGTTGGTAATTTCACCAAAAATTGACGTTAGTTTGAATTCAGAGGGTTCGGGTCATAATCTAAACCAAATTCTACGTCTTTTCCAGCTTTTGCCAGTCTCAGTAATTCCAGTTTGCACGGGCTAATTTAGGAATCATGGGGCCCGTACTGAAAATAAGTCGGCAATTTCTGTAAAAAAATTAATTTAAAAATTATAATTTGTCCATGCCAGAATCGAAATCATCAAAATTATGGAACCTTCTTAAATAAATGCATTGTTGGCTTTGCTACTACTGTATGCATGTGTCAAGGTCACTGATGTTCAATAACATTTATTGAAGCCGTGTAACGCACGGTGATAACGATTTTGCTGCGAAATGAATTGTGACGTAATATCGCCACACACAGATAGTCAGATACGGTACGTTAAATAATCCAAAAGCTAAAAAAATATTTTTTTTTTTAAATTGCCCAGTGCCTTCGACCAATACAGTACAAAAACAATAATCAACAGTACAAAAACAACAATCAACAGGTCATCAAAAACCAAAACTTAAGGATTCCCTTCAAGGATTTGCACCATTTTTAGTAATGATATTAAAAGTCAACTTCATCCATCATCCTCGATAAATACTTAGGATATTATGAAACACTGGATAGCCTAATTCTATATTCAATAACCTATAACTCTGCAAAATAATCTCAAAGGAGTTCGCTATAAAACTTTGGCAGGAATCCTTGAAACATTTTGTTACCGTGTGGAAAGATATTGAAGTAAACAGTTGATGAAGAAAACAATTATCCCAACACCTACCGAAATGACGTTTCCTACAGCAACCGAATCCACAATATCGGGGCTCACATTTCCAGCTGCAAGCGCTGCCTTCGCAGCAATTTCTGCTAAGGTGGTTGGAGTGTGATCTCGTAACTTTCCACCAAATGTACCGAAAGGGGTACGCTTGGCCGCAACAATGAAAATACCTAGGTGCAAACAAAAAATGATTACAGCAGGTTTCATTTATTTGAATTTCCATCCACCCAACACCAAAATTGGTAGAAGCCAGCTTACGAACACGTGACTGCTTGCTGACTTCTTTCTTTATACCTTCCTCATGTAAAAAGAATGTAACCGCCGAAATGGAAACCATGTACGTATGCATTAAAGTGATGACATTCTTACTATTAAAAGCAATTTGTGCAAGTGATTGTTGTGCTACTACTAGCTACTTGCATTAATTTTTAGAATTATTCTTTTTGGAAAAAAACCCATCATGTTTCCTTTGAATGTTCGAACAATTCAGATCCACACGTACGCTCGAATTAAAAAAAAAACAAGTTAAATACCCTCTGTATTTGTAAATACAGAGGGTATTTAATTTATTTTTGAATTTGAGCGTATGTGGATTTGAATTATTCTTTTCAACTTTCGATAGATTTTGATGGTCATGAATGCAGCCGCCATCTTTGCCTCAAGCGTCAAAAGAGAAACAAATGAACAACTCAGCATTTTGATTGACTCTACGCATCTGGAAAATGGATGAATATGAAATTTTTCGAAACGAGTCGGACACACTACAGAGGCTCTGCATTGTGCCTGCCGTTACATTTGATGTGTTGGATGATGGACAAAACGGTATGGCATGTCCTCTAGTCGCTAAGTAGCCTAGCAAATGGGGTACTTCATATTTTTTTTACGTCAGTTAGGTACTCGTTTGCTATTCTAACTGGTGAATTAAGAGGTCAAGGCTATTAAAAAAACTCAACTTAGAAGGTTTTGAAGCACAAACAATCGAACATTAGTGTTTGATTGTGCCTCAAAAACTTTGAAAAGTGTGTATTTTATTGTGAAAATATCTAAGTTTCAAAGTAAAACTCCTTATTGTTTTTTTCTTTTTTTTTGCATGAGGCTAAGGCTAAATATCAACTTGTCACTATTATCACGGTCAGGCTTTAACACTAATCAGACAAGCTGATAGGGGCTGATTACAAAATAAGTGGCCTTTGTACCTTTTACTTTTGTGATTGATAATAGAAAACTCTTGACTATCAATGTCAATATCAGGCACACTCTCTTCTAGACTACTGTAAGCATGACACAGCAAAAGAAGTAATCAGTTTTAAGTCAAGTGCCCTCTTGTTGTCACGGTGGCCAACCTCCAAGCCGCTTCCATGACCCTATCTGGCCTTCAATGATGTGCCTGCAGCCAAATCCCGTATCTCTAGAAAGACCCTAAGGCTACTTCACTGAGCAACGATTGAGTCGAGCTGTATAACATGGCTGTGCACGTTGCCGATTCAATTCATTGTAACTTAAATCGCATTAAATCACCGGTAATCAACAATCATCAGCTCGATCAATTCTTAATTTGTGACACTTTCAATCCAGGCACCAGGGGAGTGTCATATTGTGTTACGAGATACGAGTGGCATGATAGCTTAATTTTCCAAATGAGGACTGCTAAAAAATGGCAGCCCCCCCCATTAGAAATTGGGGCCCCCCCCCCCCCCACCTATCCTTCAAAATTGGCTAGAACTAAAACTAGGCTCACCATTTAAATTACCAAGTTCATCCTAAACAAAATTCAATACATTAATGCAGAATATTTCGGTTTCTCATTTATAAATTGAAGTACCACAGGAAATAATGCAACAAATTAGAAAAATCATGTTTAGGCCAAGCCTTAGCCTAACCATCAATTCTCCCGCTACGGCCCAACCTGTTGGTCATTGTTGAAGGGAATAGATTGATCCACGCTCAAATGAAAAAGAGGGATAGCCTAGGGGTGCAGAAAAATTTCTTACTTGACTAAGTTTCTCACAGAAAATTCACGTCGATGTGCCAAATTTCCACTTATTTGCACTACTGTATGTAAACACGCCATACATCAGAGAATTTCCACAGTTCACTGAAGTTTCCTACGAACCGGAATTTCTGCACCCGAGACGAGATGAGGCAGAGAACTTAGCGTTATTCAGCCAGTACGCTAGCTGATTAGTAGTGCTACGCCGAAGAACACAATAAGACTTAGGGGAGTATAGTTTGAATTAACTTTGAATTGTTCTTTTCAACTGCTACAATTATCGCAGGGCAATCTTGCTAGGAAATACCTACGAATGTTTTGCAATCCACAATCAACTTCAATACGAGTGCATACGAGGCAAAACTTTTAAACTGATTCCAGGGTTCTACCCACAATATGGACCGACCTTACTAGTTTTTCTTTTACGACACCTATTTTCGAAAAAATAGTACCAGACTTTTTTCCATTGAAAATGTTGATCTTTGGCTTTTTCCTGGTACCCTCTTCCCCCCTCCCCAACCATACTTATTTTTGAAAGTCTGCAGACGCCTTTGGATTTCCACCACAGATTAAAAGAAGAATGAAGCAAGCTGGATGCCTATTAAGAATTTGACGAACTTTGGGAGGAGCTGGTTGATGCAGTGCTGGTTTTGCATCAAGCGAAGTGCACCAATACGGGAATTAACTTATTGCATCTTCCCGCCTTCAATTTCAAATATAAGGCTACTGGCTTGAATCTACATTTGAAAGTTTAGGTGACTCACTTATGTTGCAAAAAAGGTACAAAATTGTTAGCAGGTGCACCTGTGCACATCGACCCTACATTAAAAGTTCGACCACTTCACCACAAAGAAATGAACAAAAACCCTGTCCACTTGAATTTACGGTGGAATAATGCAGCGACCACCTTCATCAGAAGCTCACGCAAAAACGAAGTTGCTTGGACTTTTGCTCAAGGTGTACGCTGCATTATTCCACCAAAAATTTAAGTGGACAGGTTTTTTTTCATTTTTGTGCGGTGAAGTTATATTTTTGAACTTCTGATGCCGTACACACACCGTAGTAAACACCGCTTGGCGGTATCAACCCTACATTGTCATTTTTTAGAACCATGGTAGGCTACCCATGACGTTGCGCCCTGACAAGATTTTAGGCCTAAAAGAAAATAAATCAGTTCGGTAATCGTAACCCACTTGATCGTAACTTTTTCCTCCCTACCATTAACCCCTCCTCCCCCCCCCCAATCACACATTAGCACTGTTTTGGGCGTATTTTGCGCCGCTATCGTTAATTGGAATTAATACACACTCTTCCTTACCAATAGTCAAATTATTTAGGTTACAGGTGCTGCTACGACATCAAATATGACTTTCAAAGTGCATAAAGTTTGGTCGGTATTTATTTAGCACGTGCAAGTAGAGGGAAAAAATGCTCCCACAGACTGACCCTAGCTTTAATTTCAATGTTACGGCAACCAAACTCTCCCCCCCCCCCCCCCACAAAAAAATTTTGGCTAAAGTTCACTTTACCACATTCTAAAAGCTCTGAATTCTGTTAGTACTTACCCTACACTCTCCTTATATGGTCTCCTTTTTTTTTGTGGGAGGCGCGGAACACAGTTTAAACCCCATCAGTACGTTACCACAATCGGTACATTTATACGGTGTTCGTTTTCGCTCGCGGGGCTGTGCACGGAAGCACGCTACAGTTCAGATAAGTGGGTTGTGATTGTCAGTTTAGTTTTGTTGTTATTGTCGGTTAGGTTAGGCAGGTACCGGCTTCTGTTTGGCGTTTCACTTGACGGACTTTGGTCCAGTTGATGCTTTCCTGCACGGCGTCGTCTGCCTCGAAAAATAACAAGCGAACAAACAAGCGATTTTGCGTTTTTGTTTTTTTCCACTTAAACCTCCTTTCCGCACCTTGGAATCAACTTTAATCTGCCTTACGACAACAATAAGGCAAGCCTTTTTTTTTCTCTTAAAATTTGGGGGTTTGTGGTAAACTAGATTTGTGCCAAAATTTTGTCTTTACAAAGTGATAACGATTGCAATATACAATTTCCTGACAAGGTTTCTGCCAGTCACTGTTGGCTTCTTGGTACTAGTGCATAGCTTATTAGCACGGTTAGGCAGTACCTTAGCTAGAATTTTACCAGGAAGGGAACGAGTTTACAGGCAGGGGTGACACGTTCAGAACTACGGCGTAGTACACAATTGCATGCAGCAGAGCCACGACAAAATCCGCGCGGAGGAAATAACGGACAACCAATAACTCTACTTTGGTCACGACAGCTAATAAAATAAAAATCTTCTAACGGCCACATAAAAAAAAAGTTCGTGAAAAACAAACATTTACCAGCAACGCGCTTTAACGGTTAAATTTGACCCATAACCTATTTGCCTTGATTTTTACTTCTGCGCATAGTTTCTGTAGATCCTTATTATAGGTGTTAACTTCGTGCGTGTCAGCAGTAAAAGACATAAGACTACGACATCACATGTTACTGCAAAACGTATACGCAACAACTAAACATTAACAGAGACAACAAATACACATTAACAACCTCTATAAAAACATTCAAACCGAAAACGAAAAATTCACCTCTGCAAGAAGCCGCCATGTCGACAGTAGTGATACTGACCACGTGACTGTATTAAAAGCTAATCGAGAAACGGCAGTATCACCGCAA
>JAHWFP010138867.1:5782-20355 GCA_023313725.1 Lithobius niger
TGTATTCATTTTGTGTCGTGAGAGTGCATTTAAGTGTGCATTTATAATTTGCGAAAAATGCACTCTTTCTTGTTAATGAAGTTTGTTTTGATTGTAGTAGTTTGTTGGTTGCTGTTTTAGTTCTGTTTTATGTAAGTGACAATGTGTTCAGTTTTGGTGTGTACTTTTATGTTTTAATTTTTTTTTAACAATTTGTTAAAGTTTTAGTTCTGTTTCGTGTGCGTGTATATGTTTGTATGTTGTGTGCGTTCTTTTTTTAATGTGCGACATATCGAACCGTTTTGGTGGTTTGATAAGTTACGTAAATGATGCGTGTCATGTATGCTGATATGCCACAATCCTTGTTCCCTGGAATCGGAGTAAATATTGTGGTTAATTTCGTTCGAGTGAACTCTAATTCTTTTTTTTTTATTTGTGTGCTTTCACAGCTACGAATTCCATAGGGATACGAGCTCTAATTTTTTTTTTCTGAACAGCAAAGCCTTTTTACTCGTTAATAGGTTGCCTTTTTCGCTTTCTTTTTTTTTTTGTCATTGGAACGGTCTGGTTTATGATGTGTGCGCCCATTCTCCGCCCAATTTTGTTTGTAAACAAAAAGTAGCATTAGAAATACTTATATGCATCCATGATTTGTCGTACGTCTGTTAGGCAACACTAGATTTAGCGTGTGTCATCTAAATTTATAGTTTATTCTTCATTGTAATCCTACTTTTCTGGTGGTGATTTGTGTTGGTGGTACGCCTATTGCCCCGAAATCGTCAGTGAAGTATTCAAGAGTCGTCTTATATCAGGCTCTAGACTGAACTGAACACGTGAGGCGGCTACATGAGTAACTGCGGGCCAGAACTTCCATCTTGGAGATGCTAACACGTAGCAATAAGGTTCGGCGAGGGGTGTTGGTGTCAACGAATAGGGCTTTTGTTAAATCTACCCTAGAATATCATCTGCCTTTTCCGTACTCTGCACCGCGCCATGTCGTTGTCGTCTCGGGATGTCTTGTGAGTACCCCAGTTCAGTCTTTGTGGGTTGAATGCGAACAGCTGCCGCTGCCTTGCCGAGCTGGTGAACTGTTAGTTGTGCTCTGCATGCGAAATCTCAGCAGCGGCAAGACAAATCCTGTGGCCAGGATTCTCCTGGACTACAATACTGTTCGTGACAAGGCGAGGGAATTTCTGGGTGTTCCAGGACAAGGGATGACCTTGCTCTCTCTCATGGCGGAGCATGATCCTCTAGGTGTTGGACTTGCCAACCCGCTGTGCCCGTGGGATTGGTGTCCAGGTCTCCTGGAAACTTTTTGTCCCAAAGTACACGTTGTGCGAATTTTTGTGTGTTGCTTCTTTTGTGCGTGCGTCTTGGGAAGGAGGCGGTGGCGTCTCCATTCTCGGCGCTCAAGGTTGGCCTGAAACGACACCTCACTACTGTGTGTTCCAGCACGAGTTTGTTGCGAGTTTGTTGCAGTCTCGGTTGCTCTGGATCTAGCCCAAGATTTGCAGTTACCATCATTTACCTGCAGTTACCATCATTCGCCTGTACGTAAATACCGAGGCCACTGGGGGCGCCTTGAGGGGTCCACGGCGTCGCAGTCAGTAAAATCGTGCGTCGAACTTTTTCAGAAAATACACGACGTAGGTCTGCGCCTTGATGCTTGTCTTCGTGGGGGTGGTCGCCTAGGTTGCTGCGGTGGATTTTGGTAGTTATGGGGGCGATTCGGATCGATGACTGAATATATCTCTTGGTCATGTTGCAGATTATTATTGTAGAAATAACGTTTCACTTGTGGTTGATTCGCATAGTAAGTGTCTTGCAAGGTTAGGTTAGGCGTTAGAAATCGTCGATCCTCACCTGAACTTTTGTACTCCTGGAGTAATTTCGGGTTCTGCTGGAGGTAGGCCTGAGCTTGTGCAATTATCGCTGGGGGTGTTGAAAATGCTGAAGGCGATTTGGTGCTAGGATAGGTCAAGCTGTCCAATAGCTTCGATTGTAAAAGTAGGAAGGTCAACACTCGTCTGGAATGGAGTAATGATTCTCTTGTGACGCTCAGAGTCGGGTGCTGAATACCACGAAGTGTCCAAATACAAGCCTCATTTTGTGTCAACTGATAAATGTTGCTGTTATTTCGGCTGTCAAAGCTCTCTCTCTTCTGATGTAGCCTACAACATCTTCGTTGGGGTTCATTTTTATTTGCATAAGTTCGCCGAGTTTTTTCATTTGTTTAAACAGGGTCCGTTCTAGCATAATCTAAGATTATCTGGTCCCAAATTTGCTTTGCATATGGTAAGCCCTGGAAATGGATTATGATATTTGGGGCGATCGTTCTCATCAGCATTAATTGCACTCGGCGTTTTTCTGTTGCCAGTCTCGTACTTGTTCTGGTGTTGCTTCATCTGGATTAGGCGGTAAGTTAGTCAACACATCGGGTAGTCACTGTTTTTATCTCTGCTAAGATTGTGAATAGTGTGCGCCAGACTTTGAAGGCTTCAAATCTTGTAATAATTGGGATCCCTTTGTAATGCTGGTAGCCAGGATTTATTTGACGGTTTCTATTTTAGGGCACAATCGGGCGAATCCATAATTGAGCAATGGTGATCGCTTGCGTTTACGTTGGGCTACGTTATGCGTTTTTCCTTTCCCCCTTCTGCCAATCTACGATTTGTCAGGCAGTTGCCTGCAGGGAAGGGCGTCTACCAACGGAGACGTGGTACCAGATCGGGACGCCCGGCCGTTTAGGCGCCCAAGGTCGTGTACACTTTGAAAGTCCCTTGCAGAGCGTGGTTCAATCCCAACAGCCTCTCACGCCCAGTTTATAGGCCTACTTGATCTTATGGTAAGACTGGGTTAAAGGGACTTGCCCCTAAGTTGCCAACCATGCACACGAGTACAGTTATAGGTCCTAGATCGTTTAGGAAAAAAATCTACATAACCTATTCTGACTTGTTGGTGAGTAGGTGTTCTAGAGTAAAAAGTACATGGGCTTTACAGCATCGAACTCTATTTTATTCTAGTTGCTTCATGCGGAAAGGAGGGGAAAACTGGTCGGTCCGGAACACAGTTGTCTGGTTCACTCTAGTTGTCAAGAGTTGATTCAGTCTGGCCAAGCTTAGCTCGATAGGGAATATTACCTTTCTCGTCGGTACTATGACGTCGGGCTCATAAAACTCCGGGCTTACTGCGGAACTCCCGGCTATGGCTGTGGCAGAGTAGTCCGACGGTTTTCCCGAGGGAAGGGAAGAACCGACGAACAACCCAAACGGTGGAGAGATCAATTGCGTTGACGTCTATTGACTGAAGCTGCTAGTCATCAAGAGTGGCGGATGGTGCTCTATTTCTATCCATCTTGGTATGACGGAAAAAGGACGGCCATTACTTTGTGAACAGTGAACTGTCGACCATCTTCGAGAAAGAAGGAACTAGAAGATTTACGAAGATAAACAACCAAACAAAGAGGGTGAACAACAGTACCGTGCTCCGACCGACTGTGTTGAGATGGGTTTACAACTGTTTAACAACAATGCTTCGGAATTTCTGTTACACTCAGTACAAATACAAAGGTAAGTCATTAACTGCTTAGTTTCGTATACAATACAGAAGGTGTATTAGGTGTGTGACAACGTATCAACGTGCGTGCATTGTTTTTACCAGTAGTGTTACATTTCCCCGGCCGAAGATTTAGCACTTAGATTTGAATTTACAGTGTGTGAGATATTACCAGTTGATTAAAAACTAGAGAGGGAAACTGAGCAGGAGCCAAGCAAATTTGTGTCCCGAAACGGCAGCTATGTCAAACGGACATAGGGAGAGGAAGCAGTTTTTGAGGTAAGTGGAACAATCGTGGGAAATCCATAACAGTTACCATCATTCTCGATTGTCACAGATTTGTTGTCTGGTCTGACATTGTTGGAAGCTACCTTTGCGTCGCTGGATGTAAGTGATCCTCTTGTGTTTTCAATTGGTCGAAAGCTGTGGGCATTGTCGCATGTCGGAGATGTGGCCCTGAAATGGGTTAGGGGGCACCCAGGAGTGCTTGGCAACGAGGAAGCAGACAGGTTGGTGAAAGAGGCTGTTCGTGATCGGAGCCCTACGGTCTCTCGCTTTTGTTGCCAGTCAAAGCTCGGCGTCCAGCCATTTAGAGCTGTTTTTTTTTTTGCGATGTTGGGGAGATGAGTGGCAGGGTGTTGTACAGAATACAACCGAAGTGCGGTACGGACTCGATTCTGAATGTATTTCTGGATGGCACAAATGCTTGTACGGTTGCGGACGGGACACACCATGCTCCTTGCCCATCGGCATAGGTTAGGCTGGTGTGACTCCCCGATTTGTGTCACATGCCGTGTTGAGGATACTGTCGATCATTTTCTGCCGTTCTGTGGGCGTTTTCAACCGCAGAGGCGGTTGCTGGTGAGCTGGATTGCAGCCCCCACAACAGTAGAGCAGGTGATGACGAGTGCGCCACGACCGGCTGCTGTTCACAGACTTCGTGCGATAGCACACTTCTGTGCTGCCACGGGAGTTGTGCTCTGATACGTACGGTGACCCACTATGTTTTCTGCACCGTGGTGATGCTGCAGCTGTCTACTGAAGTTTTCTTTGTTTGTACTGAAACAGGGTAACGGAGTAGTTGAGGTATGTGCAGTCGGGATGAGTTGGTGGTTTGCTGTTATTTTGCTATTGTGTTGTTTTTTTTTTGTTTGTTTTAGCACTTATAAAAGGTGCATGGGGAAGAGGCCAAGGCTCTCTGCAATAAAATTCAAATTCAAATTTCAAATGACTTGTCTTTCACAGTGGTCGACGTTAAAGCATTATTATGTAATGGTTATAGCATGAATTTTGGAACAATATGCTGGTGTAAGCGATTTAATGCACAGTTTTGGTAGAGCGACGTCCGAGGAGGTGTGAAGCGTTAACCACTTCTGTTCATTTGCCCGACGAAGCCCTCAGGCCCTATGTCTGCAGCCCCCGGATTCTGAAGCGGTGGCTTTGATATGACGTGCCATGCGCCATATCTGTATATATTACAAACAAAAACGTCAAGTGTACCGTAAAAGGGGGGGGGGGGAGGGTTATATGATTGACTTTTCACTTGTCAAAATGTACACGGATAAAAATTGATGATTTTTAATTAAAATAATCAAATGTACAATTGAGAAAATTATATCTATTTAGGTGCTGTTGCGCTTTACGTTTTAAATATATGATTGGTTAACCACAACAGCACCTAAACAGATGCAATTTTCTCAATTGAACATTTGATTATTTCAATTAAAAATCATCGATTTTTATCCGTGTACATTTTAAATAGTGAAAATTCAATCATATAACCCCTTTTTTTACGGCACACTTGACGTTTTTGTTTCTAATCCGTGTACCTTTTTTACAGCTATGGCGCCGCGGAACAAAGCTTTATGCATGCAGTCGATTGTTGCTGGCTACTTTGGAACAATTCAACACAGCTCAGAAAGCCTGTATCTGCGAATTAAATACGCCATTCTATCGTTTCTAGCTGCCAATTTCGAGGCCTCGTAATTAACAACGTACCTTAGTTTGGTTTAAATCTATATCGTTGAGCTGAAACACGGATTCTTTCATTTCATTTCATTTATTTCCCAGAAGCCGTGGTCTCACACCGTACGCTCCTAAGTACAAATGCTAAAAATAAACCAACGAAATCAACACAAACACAAACCACAACCAGATATCTCAACCACAAATCCCCACCGCAACTCCCCGCTGCAAATCAATACCACGAAAATCAACCACAAATCCTCATATCACTGTTCCACTGACCACTATTGTCTCTTTCTATCCGCTGGGCAACCATGACGCACAGCTCCTTGATCAGGATTCTTTCATTTCGCCCTTTAACAATGGACTTTTTAGCAAAGACATAACATGTGCACGAAGAATGGATCTGGAGCTGAGTGGCATTGTTCCCTAATTACAATGGCTAAACCAATGTAAAAACAATCAAAATGATCGTGCAGGGTCCCGTAACTCCGGAACGGCTCGACCAATTGAAAAAGTGGTCTCTGTGAGGATGAAGCCTAGGGAAATTTCTGACCTAGATCATGGTCAGATTTTAGGTAGGTACAGTAGTTTTTTTTTCTGAAACCGTGCCACAAAAGAACAAGAACAAGAACAAGAACAAGAACAAGAGCAACCACAACAACAACAAGAAACGAACAGTTTGCAAATTTACGTGTGGCTCCGTACGTTTACTCTTGCACGGAAATGCATAAAAGTTGGTATAAATATACCTTCTATACCAATATACTATCTGGCCAAGTTTGTTCGAAATATATTGAATAGGAACGGAGAAATTCAGCCAGTGTGAAGGTTGTGCGGAAACTCGATTGAACATGCCACAGAAGGAAGGCGGCATCTACTAAAGGAAATATAAACTATTTATTACAGCAAAAAGTCTTCACATAGCCTATACATAAACGTTGCACTGCCTCCATTTACGTGCGTTAATCTTACGCCGTGCGAAGCACGGGCTTTGGCCAGTTGTTACAATAATTTCGTTGTTGATTGACGGGGCAACTTCTCATTTCCCTTGTAAGTCGAAGAGGAATTCGGAATCATGCAATAGTCCGTTCCCCCAAGCAACGATGCTGTGACAGTATGCTTTGAATGGACATTACACGTGGGATATTGTTACTAAATTTTGGTTGCAGTCTGACGGGGTAAAATTTTATTTCCCTTGTTCGCTGAAGGAATATATCGCCATCTAATAATAATACTGACGATGGAGCTGTTTGCAGTTGTTAAGGAAAGTAATTTTGGAAGTTTATGATGCAATACTGCTGGAAAATCCAAAGTAGTCATCCAAATTAGCATATTGCTTTACAGAGATGGTCATACTTGTAAGAATTCTAAAAGTGTGCAAATTAAATATGAGAGTAAGTATTCAGAATAAGTATGCAACTATTGTTGAGCATTGTTGAAAACGTGCTAATACGGGATTTATACACCATGGTTTTAAGAATGGTTGGGACGAAAGTAGGGTACGAAAACAGTATGTTAATGCATTGTTTAAACGTGAGAGAACAAGACGTAACAAACATAAAGAGCAGGGTGGAGTGAGAAACACAGCACTTCCGTGACCTAGTAAGCACGTTAGAGTGGGAAATACAGCACTTCCGCGGCCTAGTAATCACGATAGAGTAAGAAATACAGCACTTCTGTGACCTAGTGAGCAAGGTAGAGTGAGAAACACAGCACTTCAGCGACTTCGTGAGCAGGGTAGTGTGGGAAATACAGCACTTCCATGTCCTCGTGAGCAGGGTAGAGTGAGAAACATTGCATTCCGCAACCTGGTGAGCAGGGTAGAGTGGCTACGTCTGCCAATTGCTCTACACCGGCCATGGCTTCCTCATCACTCCACACTACTTTATCCCCAATAGAAAGGCACTCCTTCGCACTGGACGCAGTTGTTGGGACACTATTTTCATTGCCACTTTGATTCACACCGCTCTCTGACACACTGACCACTGCCACACAAGCCATTGCCACACTACTATTCACTGGTCCATGTGGGCCCAGTTTCATTGGAGACCCCGCTGCCGTGTCTTCCAGGCCTAACGCACCTCCCACTCCCGATCCCTTCACTATTCCACTAACCTCCTCTCTTGCACGCAAGTCACCATCATCCACTACTTCCAGGCTCAAAAAACGGTTTTCTGCAACTATTGCTGCTACTTTCGGCAACGGTGGGGTACTGGCCAGTGCGGACCTAGATGCCGAGGCCTTACGTCTTCTCGATCTTCGCTGTGTCATCCAAACTTCAGTATCTTCGCCTGCTGGTGCATCGTGCGAAGGGCCAGCGGCCCCAGACGCCTCTGCTGTCAATGGCGCACCACCTTTCCGCGCGACCAGATGTGCACACAAACCGTCACGCGGTAAAGTCATGTTACACTCGCGACAGTACAAACCGTTGCAATATTTTTGAACGTGGCCACGAATTTTGCACCGTAGACATCTTGGAGGCCTGTCTGCCACTGCCAACAATGCTGCAATGCCTAGCACCCCAATGACGTCCGGGATGTCATCGACCAATACTGAGTCTCTAAGGCGCAACACACCACATCGGACCCCCGTGCGACAGTGTTGCGTGCCGTCCATAGTATGCAGTTCATGAAGCAGCCCTACCAGTTCACCATAGATTGCCATGGCCCTCACTATATCTATATCTCTTACATCCAGTGGCAACCAGTGCTACTTGATTCGCAACGACCTGTCATGTAGGTCATAGACTGCAGCTGAAAATCCCCCGACTTGCAGCCGACCCTTCCTTTTCACGATCTGCTTGGCTTCATAGTCACTGAACTGGACCTGAAATGCATTGCCAGCTCGCAACCACCCCATACCAATTATACGCCGAAGGTCCACAATGGGTGCCAAGGCGTCCCTCAAGTTTTCCAAGACATAAGGCCGTCCTGCTTGCTCTGCCACAATGACCAGCGTCTTCTCCATAGACAAATTCGCAAGGCAGCCCCTATAAAGTCTCTTCACCCATGCCATATCTCTATGGCCACCCTCTAGAACAAAATGGTCTTCTTCCTCTTCTCCCTCATTAAAACGAACTGCTCCGTCAACCTGAGAGGTTGCAATCTCCACGTATGAGGCCTTTCTGACCTCTGGCTTCTGCCCTACACCTGCTCTCCTGTGGTAAACGCCGTCGGCAATACATCCATTTTGTCCAGCTTCCTGCGCATTGTCAACACCACCGCCGATACTGCCATTGTTGTCACTATCTTTGTTGCCAACGCCATTGATTTCCTCCTCTTCGACTGCGTACTTAATCGATACACCATACAAATTCAAATCGACTTCATCTAGCCCAATTGCCTCTGCTAACTTCCAAACCTCTCCGTACTTATCTGCAGCCACCAAACCCTTCTGAACCTCAGACTGCGTTAACACACTCTTTCTTTTGAGTGACAGAAGGAATTGCCGTACTGGCTGCGTCATGTTGTTTTACATTCAAACCGTTTACACTCACTGCAACAAACGATTCTTCCAACAATCGGTAATGCAGTAGTTATTATACCAAGTAGAAACGAGTAAGAATCAGCTAATTGTAGGTGCGCGTGTTTCGAATGTTCATTGTTGACCAAATTTTCATTTCGTTGTGTCGCTAAAAATGGCAGCAACTTTAATTCAGTCGAGTCAAGCGGCATCAAGCAGTCATTGGAGTCAGCTAGAAGCTGTCGTTAATGTGTGTGAGTTAAATCTTCAGTCTAGTATCCGGAATTTTTGTTAAATTTAATTTCGTTAGGCTATACAGTTTCTTGGTTTACGTTTGAGTTAAATCGTTGATGTGCTTTTTTGTGGTCCAAGAAAGGCTTACAGTACAACCAACGGACCAACTGCTTTTCCAGCGTATGTGTATTTTAGAAAGGGAAATGTTGAATTTAGTTGGAAATATTAATTTAGTTAAAAATTTTAATTTGTGGGACATTTGGTAGTTTTCGTACCGCAGTTCCTGCATCATTCCATTTTTACAAAAGGGCTGAGATATCGGTACATATTGTTAAGATGTTAACTTATTCGTACACTTTTGAACAATGAAATTTTAAGTTATTCCCATAGTTTTAACAGTGAAATGTTAAGTCATTCTCCTACTTGCACTCCACTTACAACAATCAATCTTCGCAACAATTGAAGTTGGAATTGAATTGAATTGAATTGAATTTAATGAGTCAATAATGCCTACAAGCAATACACTCACCCTAACCTTAACTAAAGTTGGATTTATAGTTTGTAACAATCAACCATGGGAACAAATGCAAGTTGATTATGCTGACTCAAGCTTCAACAATGAAATTAATAGGATATGGAGAGTGTACCCTAAAATAATTAATTCATACATTTTTCATTTTCCCTCTCCTCTGGCTAAACTTTTTTTCTGCATCTAAAATTCTGTCACACTGCATAATTGAGCCTGTTCAGCTACATACATAATAATAATATTTTTAAACTAATAATCATGATTATTTACTGCAGTACAATGAAATGTAATACAAGGGGCGGAATTCATTGAAGGATCAAATTGCAAAAAAAAATGCGTTATTTTATTATTATTTTAGAAACATTGACACTGATACTCGGCTTTTCCTACATTTGTCTTTCATGTTTGGCAATGCCATCGGGAACCATTGTGTCCCTGGTAGGTCTAACCTTGGTGGTGAGGCATTTGTGACCCCGACGCAATACCATCAACCCTTCCTCTGCAGCCGATTCATCGTTTTCGTTTTAAACTTTTAAACTGTTCAACTTTTGTAATTTATCAGTTTTAACAGCGGATTTCAGTTGTCATTCTGGTTGCGTCTGCAACACCTATATATTATATTACAAGATAATGAAAAAAAAAGGACAAAATGGTTCTTTCTGTGAAGACAAAGAAAAGACGGCTAATTAATAGCAGAGCGTTATTATAATGTAGAGAAGGGGAGGGGTAGATGCGATGATAATTTAAGACCAACAAAAAAAGCAGCCCCCACATCAAACACGGGAGCGGCGGTCTACATTCGAAATTAGTTCAGGGATTCCACTAGAGTCTTTAAAAAACAACATATATAAACTTACAGGAGGAAGAGTTGGTCTGACGGCATTGATTGGTGGGGCCGTGAATGACGGTAAGTCAGCTTCGTTTTCCGACATCAACGTAGAAATGACGAAGAGAACGAAGAAAACACGGGCATACATCGTAATTTGGAATCAGGTAATCGAACTTAAAACGTTGAGGAGTTGACCTTAGTGAAACGTGTCTAATGGTCTACTTTGCCAGAAACTAAATCTGTGCGTTAATGCAGTTTTAACATCTGTGTTACGATGAACGTTTCAAGGGCATGACGTCATCTCAACCCTAAATACGGAGTTGTATTTATCGCCAGTAAGCAGCTTCTTAATCTCTAGTAAACAGCCCATTACTGAGAATTTATGTTGATCAAGTCTACACAAATTGGTCCATGCGGCTGGCAACCATTAGTTGCTTTGGAAATGAAAAATCAAATAGAACTGCAGTCCATCTACAAGCGAAAAATTAGAAGCGCTTCCGAATCACCTAGGAATTGCGATGGTTAGATCTGTGAGTGCTCTAGAAGTGAATCAGTGTAGTGAAATACTATTTTTGTTACCTCACTTAAATGGGATAAATACACGCATTATTTGTCCTCTAAAATTACTAGTGTTTCTGTTAAACGCTATGATGCTCCCTCTTTCACAGGGAATGAAGACAAAACAACAAGTGAAGGAAAAAAAGAGCCTAGAAAAAAACCACTGGTTATGCATCACATGAGAGAGAAAAAGCTGAATTTTTTTTAATGAAATTGCTTTCCTGGTGACCCTCCTACCTTGCCTAGGAAAATGCCAGCCAAGGCAAGTAACGGAAACAAACCTAACACAGCAACATGACAAAACAAAAAAATAAACGAAACATTTTCCCTTACACTTTTTTTCACAGCCCGTTTTCTTCCCCTTTTAGTTCCATAAAAGTGTCTTTTTTTTCGGTTTTTCTTTACAGAATATTTATGCGTGGCATCTCCCCCCCTCCACCCTTTTACTTTTTGTAGTTTGTTATTTCCAGTAGGCTACGCAAAACTTGCTGTCAAACATGGACTACGCAACCCCCTCCCCCCCGACCTCAACCCAGTCAAGAAAAAGAAAATAGTTTGCTCTTCCATTGCATTTCCTGCGTCACCAACGAACATAAAGTTTACAAGTGTTAGACAAAAATTATAGGCCCAATTTAAATTGTTTAAAATAAAATTTTAACACTATTCCGTTTGATCCTTTCAGAGACCATAATAAGTAGCCGTAAGTATAAAGAATTTTTTTTCTACTGATCCAAAATTATGGTTATTAGTAACTGAAAAACTGATAAAAAAAAAGTATTTTTTTTAACTTTTCGGTTTTTAACAATACTCAAAATCTTGAGTAAAAAAAAATTCTTTATAAAAATAGCTACGTTTATAATATCTGAGAGAATTAAATATCTGAGAGAATTAAATTTAGTTTTGTAAAAATTAGCTTTTAATCCAGTTAAAAACAGTATTTTTTAGCCTTTCGGCTCAACGGCTTTATCTAGGGAACTAGAAAACTAGATAAAGCAGTAATTATAACGCCAGAGAAACCAGATTTTTTTCGTTTTTCGTTTTCGTTTCACTATTAGAAATTGAAAGGCCAAATTTAATTTTTTTGGCACCGCAACAAATTAATGTGAACTTAAGCCCAATGAGATGAAAAAAAAAAATATTTGCATACGTTTTTTTAACGGTTTTTCGCCCAACATATTTTTAAAATATTTTTTCCTTTCATTCTATTTTCCGCAGAGTTATTTCGATATTTCTCTGCACAAATTTTGATATATTTTATCGGTATTGTATTGCTTTCTCCCCCCTCCCCCTCCTCACGAGATAATTAAGATGAAATAAGTTCTGGCAGGAGTGTATAAAGCATATATAATGTGCTTGCCCTTCTGTTATTCTTGGGTTTGGTAACAGAGGAGGCTTGTCTTGCTTGTATTAGCACGCCAGACGTGCTGATAGTGTTTCTACCTAAGGGGATTGTCCATTGTTGCGCACACACATAACTATATTTTATATTTTATTCTGGGTTTTCCGCTTGGCAATCTCCAGCTAAATTGTCCCTCACATCGTTATGAGGCAGATAACCCAGTTTGGATTCGTAACAACAACAAACAATAACTAGGTTTTGGTAATATTTTTCTGTGGTTTTTTTCCATCGGCTTTATTTTACATCAACTTTTTCCGCGGCCTTTTCCATCGCTGTATTCCATGGCTTTTTTAAAGAAGAAGCTTACCTGGTCGATGACTGGAAAGGGGACTCTGGCAAAGTTTCTGCCAGTCTGTGCTGACCAATCAGGCTCTTTCATCAACTGAGATCTATTCTCAACATTTAATGATCGCAGATTTTCCTGATCGGATTCCCTCTCAGTCGGCTTCTTTCTCCTTCAAATATTTTCCTAGTAATGTTCAAAATTGAGCAGGTACACAAGCATTTTGCTTCAGATGACGTTAGTGTCCAAGATATTAATATTTAGCAATACAAAAATTAGGCCCCTGAGGAATGCTAACAAAAATAATAAAGGACCTCCCCTAAGACTACTCGACTTACTCACTGTTTCCTTTTGCGGGGGGTTGACCCTCCTGAATGTTATTGGTGTCGGCGGCCACTTACGGTCCGGCACTTCCTTGTTGATTGTTGCCATCTTGATGGTTTTCGTCGTCGTTTCCATCTTCCGCATGACATTGTGCGTCAATTGGGCGATAAGTCTGTCCTCCTGTCCGGTGTTTTTCAATTTTTGCAGGAGGTACAGATGTATGACAAGATTTAGGTTAGGGGTTTGAATAATATCTCTGTAATGTGTGGTGCAGTGGCAACCCGGACCACTGCACTGTGACTGAGGTTGGCGCTAATGACCAAGCTGTCGACGCGCCATTAAGCCTCATTCCCCCCCCCCCCCATTAGATTTGAGCTTCAATCCATTATCCCTGAGCTTTCCTTGCATAATTGCGCACCATTTTAAAACAGAAAACAACCAATTTCATTATAGGTAAAAAAGACTCTTTCCTTGCATGATTCACTCACCTTGACTGAAAGCACTACTAACAATATGTATCCACTCTGCCCAAAGCACGTGGTATCCACTGTGCACCTTCATCCTGTGTTACTTCGCCCTTAAACTTTACTTAAATGTCCAAACTAAATTATAGTACTACGTTATTCTGCAAGAATTCTTCTTCAAAATGGCACCACATTTTTCTTTCGGTGACACATAGTTTCAAAGATATAACACTGTTTCCCTCGCTGCCTATTTTTTTTCTCAACCTGCATTGAAAGCTGAAAGACGTGCCACACACTAATCCCTCTAGTGTCAAAATACAAAACTAACGTGACGTCACTAATATTGTAGTGCTGCAGCTAAAAAAAATCAACGGCGCTCTAGCAGCGGCAGTTTTCTTGTAATGCCCATTATCCACTTTGCCCCGCATATCCACTTTGCCCCGGTTGCCCCTACATGGACGTAACTATTTTCTGAAATAACCCTACGTTAAAAATATGCGGAATAGGGTTTAACCCAATAGAGGGAACCAAAAAAATACCACTCGTGCTAGGTTTACTCCAAGCATGCAGTGCCTCTGCGCAGAGCTGGATTGATTTAAATCAAGCCGATTTAAAATCATTGCGATTTGAATCAAATGATTTTTCTTTAATTAACCACTTCGATTTAAATCACAATTTAAATCATGATTTTAAATTTCTGATTTTAATAAAATGATTTTTTTATTAATAATAATAATCCAGATTCTAACCAATAATTTTACCCTTCCTTTAAACATTAGAATCACCCTATAACCTTGCCCCCTCCCCCACCCCACCCTCGGGGAGTAACCAAGATTGTCGTCGGGGAACAGCCGAAAGGCGGATTCTACATGACGACATTAATATTTGTAAAAATATGGGGGACAGCGAATGCAAAAAAAAATGAATAATAATGAATTAATTGTGTTTAGGGAGTCCAGAGTTTTGCTGTGGCAAATTTTTATAAATTT
>JAHWFP010138871.1:10809-21034 GCA_023313725.1 Lithobius niger
GGGGGATGTATGGGTGGGAGCAGGGAAGTTTTTTTTTGGGGGGGGGCATCGGCGGCCCTTTTTAATTCATGCTGACAAGTAAAGTATTTCGTTCGTGAATACAGGAACCAGCTAGACCGCAATAAGTTACGCCGGGGTTCAGCTAGTTCAAGGAGATCAGAACACAGTGCAACCTGGTAAAACACTAGCTTGAGAAACGCTCACAACGCTATTTTTGCAAATAACTGCCTTAAGTTTTGAAAATAAGGATGCTTGTGATGCGTCTGTTGAAAAGGTCACGTGACTGGCCCAAACAAAGAACGACCAGTTAGTCGTATTTGTGAGCAAAAAGTGACCAACAGCCTTAGATTACAATTGTCTTGTTGCACTGAAAATTGAGGATCATCAGCTGGTCGTAGTTTGCGACCTGGAGCTGGCCAGTACTCTGACTGATACACATACGGTGCCTGCCTAAACGACCAAACAGAGCGAACCAAACGCACCACTATTGGTGACAGTTTGGCTCATTCCCTGCTAATATCCGTGTTGATGCGGCTTGATTGACGTCAACATCGTCAGCGATGAATCTGTTTCGTCAAAACTGTTTCCTCGCGCATGCTCAAACCTCCACTCCAGCAAACCACCTCCCTGATATGGCTCGCAATTTGGCACTGCTCTCGCCTGATCACATCTATTAGCCAGTCCTGGTCAAATCCATTAGCCAGGTCTGGTCGCGGTGAAGGTATGACGTTTCGAATACGCTGCTGAGCTTGTTGAGCTGTATTGTAGTTTATGAAGGTACTGTGTGGCTGACGCAACATCACTGCGCACGCGCGACGTCAAGTTTAGAGCCAAACTGTCTCTAACAGTCGTGCGTTCTGTTCGCTCTGTTTGGTACTTTAGGAAGGTACTGTATCTCTTCTAGATCGTACTCTCCAAGTAAACGGAGATCAGTGGTCAACTGGTCACAAACTGAGACTTGAAAATGAGCAAGTGAAAACGAACAGTTAGTTACTTTACGATCACTTTAACGACCTAACGATTAGTTGAGCACATCGGGATTGCTGGAACGACTACTTTACGATCAAGTCACAGCAGCCGAGAAAACCAAACGGCCAGAAAGGCCGTTTGGTTTTCTCGGGGCATTATTTGTGATTTAAGGTGATCAACTGGTCGCAATTTTAGATCCGAAAATGAGCAGATGGAAAACGAACAGTAGGTCGCTTTATGATCACTTTAACGACCGAGTGATTAGGTGTTCCACATTAGTATTGCTGGAACACTAATTTACGATCAAGTGATTGCAGCCGAGACTTTTTGGCCGTTTGGTTTTCTCGGGTCATTTTTGATGATTTGAGGTGATGAACTGGTCGTAATTTGAGATCTGAAAATGAGCAAGCGGAAAGCGAACAATTGGTCGCTTTCTGATCACTTTAATGACCAGTGATTAGTTGGTCACATCTGGGTTATTGGAAAGACTTATTCACAATCAACTGATTGCATCCGAGACTTTTGGTGATTTTGTTTCTCAGAGCACTTTTTATGATCTTGGGCGTTCAACTGGTCGCAATTTGAGACCTGAAAATGAGCAAGTGTAAACTCGACGGTTGGCAATTTTTTGATCACTGTAACGACCTAATGCCTAGTTGGTCGCATTTGAGTAGCTGGGTCGACGTATTTAATAGGGAAGTAAATAGCGTTTTAAATGGAGGGCGGCACTCTTATTCTCAGTGTGGCTGAATTCTCCCTTTCTCCATTTTGTTACCAAGCGCGATAAAGTCGAACAACGATCGTGCTTGCAGTGATTGTTACTCAACCAACTTTGAAACTATTCAATTCGGCTCTTAGGGCGGCGTGCACCATGCGAGAGCAATCTACATCCAAAGTAGCACCTACTCCTGAAGTAACTACTCTTAACATAGTTCAGAAGTAAAAGTGGAGAGATCATTGCAAATGTACTAAAGAAGTAGCTACTTCTGTAGTAAGGGATTTTACTACTGAAGTAAATAAGTTTGTAAAGAAAATGGGAACGAACAGTTAATCCCAAGCGTTAACATTGACTTGTGTTGCATCATCGCCAAAAAAGTCAAAACAGAGGAAACGTGGCAAGAATGTGGCCGAAAAAGATAGATGTTTGTTGATAGAAATAATGAAAAATCTTTCTATCTTGCAGACATAGGGCCTTAGGGCTTCGTCGGGCAGATGACCGGGTGCGGTTAACGCTCGCTAAAACCCTTTGATCCTTTGAAAAATCTTTCTATCAATCTAGAGACACGCTAGAGACGCGCCAAGTTAGGCAACAAACATCACATCAATTCAATTGTCGAGGACGTAAACCATTGTAGCGCGACGCCATAGCGTAAGTGTCTTATATCTTGAAGCATAGTTTGGCACATTTCAGGTACTTGAGGAAAAATAATAATGCGGCACAAAGGCTTGAATTGTGGTAAAATAGAAAGCAATGACCCACCTGACAAAAATTAACTTGTATAGGAATGTCTGCTAAGTGGCTTTCAATGCGAATTTGACCCTCAATAACGTTGCAAATGTGTTTCTAGTTACTAGTTTCTACTTCTAGTCCGCTCATCCTAATGCTAATTCCCATAGGGTGATTATTCACCGATACCGAGATAATAAGAAAGCTTCCAGCTAAGAAATTTAACGAATGGCTGCAGTATGATACGAACTGCATACCTTTTCTGGTTTACAACCTAGGGGTGTAACGGGAATGTCGTGGGAGGGTGCGTAAGTTCGAAAGTATCATTGTTATAACCATTGTTAGTATTGTCGCCATCGTCTCTAATTGGACGGCCAAGGTTCGGACAATGACAACGTGTATATTGATGCGCGTATCTAGACATATGCTAGTGTGTCGTCACAAATCTAAGCAACGTTGCTAAAGAAATAAGTCCAATTCACGAAAAACAAACCAAGAGGCCACCAAGTTGAGAATGGCTCGGCCACACAAAGGAGTGATATGAACTAAATGAAAAAATATATAAAAACAAATAAAAACCAAAAACTGATAAAGAGGCGACTTAGTTGACAATGGTACGGCCTCTCAAAGGAGTGATATAAAATTAAAATATTAGAAAAATTACCACTCAAGCTATTGTTGATGTGGAACATTATTACACATCTTCAAATTAGTTGAGTTGAGTCTAATACAGAATTTAAAAAAAGAACTGATATCATATCACAAAACCAAAACTGGTAAAATGGACCACCAAGTTCCAAATGGTTCGGCCCTTCAAAATAGTGATATCAACACACCAAAACATTCTCCAAGTTAACCGCACCGACGGTAAATGAAAACTTGAACATTCCTACCGAAAGTAGCAGTGTTCTAGTTTTCATTTAACCTCCGAACTATTAGTCGGTGCGATTAACTTGGCGAATGTTTTGGTGCGTTGATATCACTCCTTTGAAGGGCCGAACCATTCGAAACTTGGTGGTCACTTTTACCAGTTTTGGGTTTTGATATGAATTCAACATCTCTGTAGAAATCATATGATTCCCGCCTTGCGTGCACTGTATGTATATGTGCGATGGTTTAACAATACAGCATCAGCTTCGACAATGTTGTCGATGTATTCAATGTTACCCATCGTCGGTGCACAATTTGAACCTACTACATAGCAGGAGTAAATTTTGGGGATTTCCGTCCATTTATACTTCTGGGTTAGGTGTAATACGTTTGTGGAAGTCACCACATTTACTATCGTGGTAGTTTACTCTGGAGGTGCAAACAGAGTAATTTGCTTCAAACCAACTTTACTCTCGTAATAAAGTCACCGACTTGTACTTCTAGGTCAATTTACTTCTGTAGTAGGCCGTACTCTCGGGTGGTGCACGCCAGCCTAAGTCAGCATTATTTAAGCAACTAGTTGTGCCCGTGCGTATGCTGAGCCGTTTTTATTGGCTATTTCCTCGTCTTTTAGTTAATTTGCGCATTTTCATTGGCTCTCATAATGATGAATTTGCTGTGGAGCGTGCGTTTCATCTCAACTACACAATTGTTTAAGACAATTGAAGGACTAATTCAATAGAATATACCAACAACACTATTCACGGACTTTTATCCCCTTTTCTTGTTGGGGGAGAGCGTAGAGGGTGAGAGTAGCAGAAGCGTTTTCTAGCTATCATAATTATTGCCCTACGTCTTGCTTCAAATCAGCAGTTGACAGCACAGCTGAGCACGCACGCAGGAGGAGATATGGCCAACGTGACGAGTTGATTGACATTCAACTGGCATTACCAGCGAAATTCGCCTCGGGGCTGAGCCGAATATAATCCACGTGGGCTTTAAGGAACTTACGTAGGTCCGAAGGGTTACGTAAAATAAAGCGGCGACAGTGAGACGAAGGTGCGCGCGCCAGTGGCTGCAAGGTCATCATACCAGGCATTCCGAAAAGTGACGAATGCCTTGGCACAGGTGACACTGCCGCCATTAAGATGAAAGAATTAGAAAAAGGAAAAAAAAAAAAGAGTAGTTCTGGAGTACGTGCCGCTCACGCCTCCAGAACTTTAAAATACGAAGACCCTCGGTTCAACCAACCAACGTATTATCAGCTGATACGACGTCGTATAGCGTAGCACGACTCACCACGTGGCCTACATAACGACCCAGGAATTCGCGTCCGTCTTTTGCTGGAACGAAAAAAAAAAGCACACGCTAAAAAAAGAAATTCATCTGTATGTGTGGAAGTCCGTAACTTACGAGTTGGGTTGGGGTGCCATTTAAATTCCCTCACAAGGTATTACGGTAAGATAACAAGGTCACGTTTGTTGCCAATTATAAATCATAATTCCCCCCACGTGGAATGCACGACAAGTGACAGGAAAGGAAAACGACCGTGTTTTTTTTTTATGTTTCTTCATCTTCTTTCTTTTCTTATGTCCGCTGTGCAAACCCACTCGGTGACAGGAGAGATGGACGATGGGATACGCGATTTACAGTTTTTGAAATCAGCCTTGAACTTTCGCGTAATTACAGCCGTACTTTATGGGGTGGTCCATTCATGCGGTTGTCACTTCAAATTGAGTGAAAATAAACCAAACGAACGGCTTTTACAGCTGGTTGAGCCGGAGGTTAAATGATATGGGCGAGAGACGGGGACGATGCTGATACGTACCGTTTTCTGTGTTTTCTTTTGCTTATTGGACACCGTTCTGCAAATATGTGTCAAGCCACGTAAACATACTTCTGAGATAACGAGCGTTAATGTTCTTTATTCATTAAAAAATACAGTAACATTACTGTCTTTCTGTATAAAAACAAACAGTAATGCTACTACAACACTGCATTTCTTAAAGAATAAGAACATTAACACTCGTTAGGACTACATCAAAAATATGTTTACGTGGCTTGCACATTTTTGCAGAATGGTGTCCAATTTAGGCAACGAGCCTACATGAAGGTTTTTGTTACGAGAGCCACAGAACTCAATTCCGCAGAATTACACCAATAAGGGAACGACTTGGCGTCATCACCGAATGCGTGATGGTGAAGGTATTAGTATTTCACATTACATATTATGTCAAAAGCCTTTTAAAACGAAAAACATGCCGGTTGGAAGGAAATCGTCTGGAGCGACACACAAGGGCTTCGAAGTGATATGATAGACGGAAAAAAAAGCCGCGGTAAAAAAGGCCTGAAAAAAAGCAGATGGAAAAAAAGCCGGGAAAGAAAAGCCTTGGGGAAAAAAAGCCTGGGGAAAAAAACCGATGGCAAAAAAGGCCAGGAAAAAAGCTGAAGGAAAAAACGCAGATGGAAAAAAAAGTCGCGGAAAAAAAAAGCCGTGGAAAAAAAACCCCATGGTGAGAAATATCGCCAAGGAAATCTGGTGTAAAATCTCCAAAAAACAACCTAAACTGCTTAAATACTGCCAGTGTTCATCCATCATTCATTATACTATTTTAGATTCTGGTTGGCCATTCGCGCGGATTTTCGGAAAATGGATTGATCATCCTGGTAAAATTTCTCTTCGAGCAGACGAACCAATATGGCTACCGTATCGCTCGCTTCATCACTTTCCCAACGTGAAAAACCCTTGAATTTACAGGCTAGGAAGATTGTTTGGAATGTCTTCAAATACATCAAGGCTCTGTACTCAACACGGATTCTGAAACAACAAATTCAAGAGGCCGGCATTGCCACTGGACTATCTCAAGAGAACGGTAAGATGTATCTTGTCAGTAGCAAAAACCGTACCGACAGCCAAAGCTAGGGTTAGGCCTAACGCCGCAGACATTATGTACGCCAGCCGCTCAATGCGTGTACAAGGTTCCAGTCACCACCAACGTTAGTGCATACGCGTGACAGGCGATTGAAAACGATCATCAAATACAGCTTTTCGAGTGGCCAACCAGAACCTAAAATAGTATAGGTGATTGCTGTTCGATCAAGGTTAATTACCTTTGGAATCGGACTTAAAGGTAAATTCAAAGTTATACGTTTCCTCCCAATTTCTTTAGTGGTAAAGTGGTGGGGAGAAAGTAAGAGAAAATTCGTGAAATCACGAAGTTCCCACCACAATTGAAATAGAATGGGGGGGGGGGGGGAGGGGCGGAGGCGTCGGGAATCATACATTTTCTGCAAAGTCCGTGACTGGAGAAGGAGGGATGGAGTATTGAATTTGGTCGACTATGGATAATTAAAACAAAAAATTCGGGAAAACATAAGTTTACTCAAAATTCCTTGTAACTTTTTTTTTGGAGAGCACTTCGGTATTTCTTTGCAACTAACTTCGGCACTTTTTTTCCGGAGTGTGTTGTTCCCCCTCCCCCTCCCTCCTCCTCCCACCACAACACCAAAAAATAGATAAGGTGTTAAAAAACGAGGTAATAATATCTGGCCGGAACAAATAAATCATACGTATAAGCGAAGCTTGCCGTTATGTAATACCTGGATTTAGTTAGAACTACAGCGATTAGTCTCGCTCAATAGCATGCCAGACGTTGATACTATTTCCTGCTAAGGTCATTGTCCATTCTTTCGCACACACACATATTTAATGGTAGTATTTTTGTAAAATTTCCACCAGCAGGGTCGTATAGCTAAGGGCACTTGGTTGGGGGAGGGGGAGGAGGAGAGACCCCCATTTTGCCTACTCATCTTACGATTTTGACAGCAGAGTTGCCAGTAAAGTAGTGGGTCTGGTCTGGGGGAGCGCTGTAAGGTCCCCCAACAGGGTCCGGGGTCGAACCCTGGAAGCTGAAGCATTTTGGGCTATTTTAGTGCCTGTTTCTGGCCTCCAGTGAGCAATAAAATAGCGTAACAGAGTAACAAATTATAAAGCAAATTTCGATGATTTTTCTTATTCGTTCTTCAGGATTCGTAAAAATTGAATTGTGATTGAATCATGTTTTTTTTAGACATTTTCTTTCCAGATCAAATTAAACCACGTTCGGTTTTGAATTACAGTGTATAAACAGGCCCGTAGCTAGCCATTGACGATTGATGGTTGGGGTAAGTGTACATTTTGGACCTTTAGGCTACAATAAATGACGATGAACAACTTGCAAGCATGCAAGCATGGGCAACAGGCAGATAATTTTTTTTAAATGGACTATCAAAAGGTGAAAAATAGTGAAGTCATTTACTTAGTTTTATCCTAACGACTAGGCCTACAGATATTATTGCAAAAAAGCTTCCAAATTTTAAAGCAAAAACATGCTCCATATTTCAAAAATGAAGCGGCGAGAGATGGAAAAAAAAATGGCGAAACCTTTTACTCATTTTTGTCCAAAACAACTTAAAGCGTGTTGGAGAAAAGTTTCCACATTTGAAATCGAACATCCTCCATTTTAATTGGAGGATGTTCGATTTCAAATGTCGACGCCATTAAGCATCAATCCCCCCCCCCCCCATTTTTATTTTTTCTCTCCCTTGATTCATGGGATCTTAGGTAATTTTTGCCCTCATTTCGTGACCTATTTATTGTCGCTTTTAGTCTTTAATCTGGGATCTTATGGACTCTTGTTCTTAACAAGTTTGATTTGGATAATAACTACAGAAAATTAAACGGCCAACCCAGTTTTTAATTTTTCCAAATGTACCCGATTTTCATTCAGTACCGATTTAGTTGCCGTTTCTCTTTTAACTAAAACCATGAGTCTATGAAGTTCCGTTAAGAACGATGAGTATCCAACTCTGATTCAATGCACTCTACCGTATGATCAAAAACCCCATACTGTACGGATGCGACACCTGTTGCCAGATCCCTGAAATAAGCTTAAGTCGTTTCGAAACCCGAAACCGAAACTCGAAACTCTGGTCGCGCGAGCAACTGCATGACGCAATCACACTTTAAGTGCGGAGCTGCTTCCTTCCTTGACTGAAGCTCGCAATATGAGCTGGAGTTTAACTTGAACCAGTACCAATTATTGTATCACACCATTATAGACTAGCGCCTTTCTTGACTGAGCCCCTGCCAATAAACTGAATTGATTTTTAAAATCCTTAAGACTGTGTACAGACCAACACGTAGCACAGGACTAATTAATAGCTGGAAAGGTGCAGAACGGAAGTAAAAAGCCGCGTAGAAGTTAACTTAATTTGTCAACTAGGTTATTTTCTGTCATAGTAAGTTTTTAAAGACACGTTTCACCTTAAGGAAACGCTATATAGCTGATGTAAAAAAAAAAGTATAGCTCTTATCTGTTTGTACTCAAGGGGTAAAAAACAGTATTATTGTTGTTGCAGTGTGGTACCTCTAATTTTACTTTCGACAGCAACAGGTAAACAACACAGCTGACAACAAGTTGGAAGGGTCCGGGGGAGGGGGGGGTATGAATCAGTAGCAAGTCTATGATTGGCATTGGTGGCCTGTTTAGATATTTTCCTACGTTCTCTTCTACTGTACCAACTGTCTTTCAAATTAAATTTGTTCACCTTAGTTCAATTTATGAAGGGATTTCCATAATACTGCTGGTCTTGAGGTAAGCACGCTCAGCACAGGCTAACACAGCATCATGCAGCACAGAACTAACTAATAGCTGGAAACGTAAAGAACGGAAACAAAAAGCAGTGTGAAGTTGAATTCATTTATCAACTAGGTCATTTTCTGCCATAGTAAGTATGTAAAAGCACGTTTCGCCTTAAGGAAACGCTATAGTTGGTTTATTCGTTGTGGTCATCGCGACCCAATAATTGACGGAAGAAGCCCTTGACGCTACCTCTGCCCCCAACGGTGATAGGATGTTTCCAGTTCAATCGCTGAGGTTGTCCCTCTCCTTACCAAACGCTGTTAAACCGTGGGAAAGCCACGGGGAAAAAAATCAAGTAAAATATACTGTGGAAAATAAAATCTTGGGGCAAAAGCCTAGCATAAACTGCAGACCGAGGAAATAAACGCCACGAAAAACAAATCTGTGAAAAAAAAAAAGCGTGAGGAAATAAAAGAAGCAGGAAAGAGTCCACAAAAAAGAAAAAAAACTCACCAAAATAATGTTATTCAAGCCGTGACAACTGACCCACCCTAACATGTAATAACTACAACGACAATAAAAACAACCAACAAACGTTTTGTACTTTTATTCTCTTTTGGCCTTTTTCTGGCGGCTTTTTGTACAAAATTTTTTTTTACTAAGTACGTCGAACGAAATAATTTTCTTAGTCGTCATTATTTATCGCCGGGGGGGGGGAAGCCAGAGGAAATGGGGGGGGGGTTATGAAGTTTTTGGACGCTCTCGAGGGGAAGGGTCGTAAATTTTCACGTCCCATCAAGAGGAGGGGAAATCAAATCACACTGACCAACTGGGAGAAAAAGTCAGTTTTGGACCTCAAAACCCCAAACCCCCATGATGTGAGTGTTTACAAGATTTTCAAACTATTAGTACCATTACTGCAAGTATAGTTTTTACAAAGAACTTTGTAGAAAAGCCTTGGCACCTGGTTTCTTGGATTCTTCTGTCTTTTAGGTGCTGACTGTATGTTTCGGATATGGGCATAGAAGCAAACAGTGTGTTCATCGTACTTATTGTATGAATCTCGACAAGAGATAGGTGTAAGGAACATTTTATAGAACATTTTTAACCCAACATGTCTTTTCGTTAAAACCGAGACACGTTCCTTACAACCAATGGTAATGGCGTGGAAGTTACTTACTTAATTTGGCTACAGCACTAATCTTGGCTTTTCGTATACCTATTGGGACTGCAGATGATATCATCTGCAGTCGATGAGGAATCATCTGCAGTCGATGAGGAATCATCTGCAGTCGATGAGGAATCATCTGCAGTC
>JAHWFP010138871.1:30077-49647 GCA_023313725.1 Lithobius niger
ATCGGACGTACAGTATTGTACGTCCGATAAAACGATTTAATTATTGCATCACCAAAACACGATGTAAAGTTGCCATCTCTTGCTTGCTGACTATGAAATTTAGACAGTTGAGAAGGGGCAACTACAAGTCTACATCGATTAATCATGCCTGGTTATGGTAAGTTCTTAAATATTACGAAGTTGTTAAATTCTATAAACGAATATTAACAACCGCAAAATAAATCCAATACTGTGTATGCTATTGCAACTGAAAAATATTAAATTTGTTGAACACAGAATGAAGTCAGTCAATCACGCAAACTGCAAATCTCTATTTATGGATTCTGGATAGGCCAAGAAAATGTGGTGGCTTGTTTACAGTCTAAGGAAAAAAGTAGCATTACGCGTGACAAAACCTATCTGTAAAGTATTGAATTGACTTTAAAAGTAGTACTCCATTTAGTTAAAAATATAAATAGAGCTATAGTTTTAAAATTGATTTTATTTTAAAGTGATTTGAAAGTCAATTTTGTGGTTTTATTTTAAAGAAATGCATTCAAGAAACGTAGAATTTAGGAATAAAAAAGCCGTGGAAAGCCTATAGGGAAAAGAAGCCTAGAAAAAACAGCCAATGAAAGAAAGAAAAAAAAAAACAAAGAGAAAGATTTCCGCAGAACGAAAGTCCAGGGAAAAAGGAATGGACTGTAGACAGCCAGTGAACAAAATGCTAAGAAATTATCCCCAAAAAAAACGTCGGAGATCTCCGCAGGAAATAGCCAAAGGAAAACAATCCGAGGAAAATAGCCGAAAGAAAACACCGTTTCCTAGTGAAATTTTTTACCTAACCAGGTTTGATTAGTATCTCTAATGCATGGTGCAGTAACAACCCGGACTAGTACACTGTAACTGAGGTTGGCACTAATGACCTAGTTGTCGACGCGCCATTAAGCCTCAATCCCGCCTCCCCCCCCCCTCAACCCAACCTATTAAAAAAAAGCAGTTAACATTTTCCTTCGGTTATTTCCGTGGCCTTTTTTTTCGCGGCTTCTTTTTAAACTTGATTTTTTTTCAGTCTTTACTTTAGTCTAATCCACGTCCGGAGTTTCATTTTCTGGCAGTGTGTTGCCGGCAGTTCTGATTAGTAGAGGTTTTACAGTGTTTATACTTCCCACGCGAACCTCCCCCCCCCCTCCCCTCAACCTCCTCCCAGACGGAACGCGTGGTGAAATGAAGCTCCTGAGTTGAATATATTCATCAATCAAGAACGAAAGTCAGAGGTTCTAAGCGATCAGACACCACGCTAGTTCTAACTGTAAGTTGAATGAAGTTGAATTGAAGATTTACATTATTTAGAAACTGTAAGCTGATCTGGTTGAACGAATACCGGCCTTGCTGATATTTTTGTGACCTTATATTCCGTGCCCCCTTCCGTTAAGAGGTTGCCTCAGTATATATCGTCGGCTTAGGAATCAAAGTTAAAGTTTGGAACTGAACGTTTCTCGCCAATCGGGTCACAAAACATGGGACAATTCAACGTCGCACAAAAAGTTTCCAATATCAACCTGTGTGTTGTGAATTTGACTTCAACGAATATGCAAGCCCCAACCCCTTTTTTATTTTTATTTTTGGTTGGTTTGAGGCGGGGATTGCCCCCAGCCTCCTCCTTCCCCCCGTCAGTGATTCCGCCGCTGGTTCTGTCAATAATTAAAGGAAATAGGAAAACTAAGCCCAATGTTTCCGGAATTTTCATTTGCAGATTGCATTTTGTCGGTGAATGTTAGTTCCCAATGTTAGTTCCCATTAACACTATTTTCTTACATCCACGAAAGACAAAAGTGCATTACTACGCCAATGTTTAAACCGCACACAGCCTTGTCCTATCCAGACTAAATTATTACAACTCAGTCTGCAAGTCATTACGTATTTCGAACATGTCTACCCGTGCGCGAGAAGTGGACTCGTCGTTCTAGAGTGTCCAACAGCTAAAATGGACTTAATGTCGTAATTATTCGTCGTAACAGTTTATCATTATCCAACCTGCAACATGAAATATGCGAATTCGACATTTCTGATAGCAATACCTTAAAACAATCGAACTGTCACAGCCATTCACGCCCTGGAGGAAGTAATCCGTAAAGGAGCTTAGCAGAGAAGCTAACATTTTTCTGTCTAAATTTCATTGGCCAATACTGTACGTAACATATTATTACCGCAGTTCTTGTGTTTAGTTATTGTGTAAGTGATCCAAAAGTAAAGCATGCATGTCAAAATGGATGTAATTGCCCTTTAAACCCCTGTGTCAGCAATTAGCCAAAGGCAGTCAGGAAACAAATGAGTTTTTGCGAACAGTTGCGCACACCAACCAATTACGGTGAGGTATTTGCGTATACATTTTAACAAACGAACTCTGAACTAGGTTTGGTGTCAGTGGGACACCATTTTCCACTTTAATGCAGTGACCACCAACTTACGATGGCTGATATTTTACGCTTTATAAAATTTTACTTAGTAATATTGCAAAACGACTGGCCATCTCCCCTCCCCTTCCTACACGTCTTGTAATGCCATCGGGGACCTTTGTGACCCTGGCAGGTCTAACCTTGGTGGTAAGGCAGTCGTGACCCTTACCCTGCCTTCCTATGACCACACTATTTTTAAACTAGTGTTATATTTAACTTACACACGTTTTTCAATTTTATTTTTTGCAGTTTAGTATTTTGGGGGAGGGCACCACATTTTCTTTCCCATCAATTGTATACTTCGCGAATAGTCAGACCAGGCAGGCCTTTGGTAGAACGACGCTGGACCGATTCGACCAAGTCGATGTCTTTTAATAGATAAGCGGACTACACCGAAGTTACATATTTGAGTAGTGGTCGCACAACTACTTTGAAAGCCCAGATCTTAGCGGACATATTACCAAAGGTAAAACACTTATTCACAATAATTGCGAGTCTACTGAAAGCCAGTGCCACAATTTTCTGGGAATGGAGAGACGACTTCGAATCAGAGGCTTCCACGAAAAATATTTGGTCAACAGTTGTTGTACGTTTGTACGTCTTCTCCAAAAGTAATCCCCTACTAAGGTGAGAGATGAAAGATTGAGAGAGCAGACCAAAACACGCATTGAAAAGGTTTAGTTTACGTGGAAATCGCTCACTTTGCTCGCTGAATCCACGCATCCCCGTGCTTCAGAAACATGAATGTTTGGCGCCCTTTTAAAACCAGATCTATGGGTCTGACGTTTTTTTCCATGCTTCAAGTCAGTTGATACACAACCAGTTTTAAGATGTATATGTGGTACGTTGCAAAATACGTCGTCCTTTTAGGTTATTTTTTGCGTGCATCCTTTTCCAGACCATTTCGCTTCGCTCGAGTAGGTTTGCACGAATAAACTATGACGTCATAAAAAACATTATGAGGGTTAAAAAAAAAACTTTGACGTTATTTTTTCAGGTTCTTTCGCATATTTGAGGGTCACAATATCAAGTTACAGAGATAAAAATAGGCCTATCCCAAGCGCAATTTAATTATCTTTCGTTTCGTTCTACTCACATGTTTGTAGGTGCTTTGGTTCCAGAGGAGTAGAGGTACAAACCCACAAACACACACACAAGCACATCATGTATACGATCTTAATGATGTAGATATTTTAAAGTCATAGTGGTGATGGGCTAACAGAAGGACAGAATAGCAAACAAAACGGCCAAGTCAATTTTCAATTTTGCCAACTATACGCTATTCTTTTTTTCTCCGCTATTATGGCCAAGTCACGTGGATGTAAAGAAAGCTGCAGGGAAGCGACCAGAAACGTTCGGGAGCAGAGTTTCAGTAGCTACTGCACGCTAAGCAGAAGGGTTGCGGAAACTAAAACACATCTTAAACTTTACTTTCGAAGTGAGTGAATGATGATAATAATTAACCAATGTTCACGCAGACGGTAAATTGTTTGGCTGGATACAGTTACTCATTTTTAGTTTGGACTCCCCCCCCCCACTGTACTGTTTGTACTGTGAGTGTCGCCCTCGGTTGACAAAATGCGGCAGCAGAACAAATTAATCGCTTCATTGGGGCATGGTTTTTCGATCAGCGTCTTTTGGGTCTTTACCCAAAAGACGCTGATCGAAAAACCATGATTGGGGCTTTCAGCGGCCATATTGTCCAATCCAGTCTTGTGTGCTATTTTTAATACAAGATATGGCCGGTGTACTGTAGTAAGGTCCTGGAGGAAGTTACTGCATGTCATACACGGTTTACAAACAAAAGAGCGTCTAGTGTGCCGTAAAAAAAAGGGGATTATATGATTGAAGTTGCTCTTTACTTGTTAAAATGTACACGATTAAAAATTGACGATTTTTAGTTTAAATAATCAAATGTACAATTCAGAAAAATGCAACTGTTTAAATGATGTTGTGCTGTAAGAATATTTATTTTTTACAATAGCACTTAAACACGCAATTTTCTGAAATTAAAAAAATCAATTTTTACCCGTGTACATTTAATAATAATAATAATATTTGTCGCATCTAAAGTGCACAGGACAAAGCAGGACACCAAAGTGTCACTAACACCCAGCCCAATATTTAATACATAGTTAAAATGGCCTGGTGGCCGACGGAATTTCACAGGTTAAGAACAAGGGTAAGAAAAAAGAGAAGAATCTCAGAAAAATTTACTAGAGTATGGCTATATCAGAAGGACCGTCTTAAAAATTTGTGAAGGTCAATTTTTTTAAGTTTAGCTTTAAAAACAGCAAGTGAGGACGCCTCAACATCATCACCAGGTAGACAGTTCCAAACATTCGACCACCACGCGATTAGCAAATAAAAACTTTCTTTATAAATCACGCCTTGCCTGAGCGACAAGCAGCTTTTCTGAGTGGCTACGTGTTCGGTCACCTTCAGGCAAGGTAAAAAAAAAAAAAATCAGCCGGGAAATCAACGTGACCACACAGAATTTGAAAAGTTAAAGTTAAGTCATCCAGACGACGGAGAACAAGTAAAGTGAAACTTCCATCATATAACCCTTTTTTTTTTACAGCTCTTGACCCTATTGTTTGTAATAATAATGAAAATGAAGTCAAACGAACATCGGTAATTAACTTGGGTTTACGTAATTGGCCATTACAACACTGATATGCTTCAAAACTGGATAACAAATATACGATTCAGCGTAACAGTAACCCAATTCGGAGGTGATGTGCTATCACTGCCAAAAAACGATGCATCTTTAAGCTGTGCCAGTAGAAGTAAGTTTTTGCCGATGAAGCACTGAAAATAATTTAACCCTCCGCACGCCCGCACGTGCCCCCCCCCCCCCTCCCCCACCCACCACCAAACCAGTCCCGAAAAAAAACTGTAAATATCAACACAAAGCAAGGTCGCTTAGATTTGAACGCTGGTGCAAACTGCTGCCAGTTTTGCATCAGAAAATGTTTTAAATGTGTCAGCCGAATACTTAAGCACCTTTCGATAATAATCCGGTTATGACTCACCAGAAATTCCAGTGCCTTAGTTGTATTTTTAATGTTTCTTTATTTCGCTATTAAATTTTAATGTTTAGATCCGTTGCAGGGATAGGATAATGATGGATGGGAAAAATATATAAATGAGCGCCTTCTGAGCAACAAACAGCATTTAGTACGACTACTGGTTCATGCAGCGGCATCGTCCGTGCCTTTCTTTTCCTCGTAGGTAAATAACACTGCACGAAGAAACCTGTCGGAGTTGGGATTCAGTCCTGCTGCATAGTGAGCTACCAACCCCGACAGGTTCACTTTAGTGCAGTGCTAAACACCTAAAAGGAAACGAAAGCAACCCATGCCTTTCTTGTCGTCGTAGATATTACTTTGTATAAAACATAAACTGTCAGAGTTGGGATTAAGTCATGCCGCGTGGTGAGCTACCAACCCTGACAAGTTCACTTTCGTGCAGTGCTAAATACCTACGAGAAAAAGAAAGGCACGAATGGCTTTCAGGCACGGGTGGCTTTCTTTTCCTCGTAGGTATTTTTCATTGTCGAAAGAGAACCTGTCAGAGATGGGATTAAGTAATGCCGCGTGGTGAGCTACCAACCCTGACAAGTTCACTTTCGTGCAGTGCTAAAATCCTACGATAAAAAGAAAGGCACGAATGGCTTTCAGGCACGGGTGGCTTTCTTTTCCTCGTAGGTATTTTTCATTGTCGAAAGAGAACGTGTCAGAGATGGGATTAAGTAATGCCGCGTGGTGAGCTACCAACCCTGACAAGTTCACTTTCGTGCAGTGCTAAATACCTACGAGGAAAAGAAAGGCACGAATGGCTTTCAGGCACGGGTGGCTTTCTTTTCCTCGTAGCTATTTTACACTGCACGAAAGAGAACCTGTCAGAGATGGGATTAAGTAATGCCGCGTGGCGAGCTACCAACCCTGACAAGTTCACTTTCGTGCAGTGCAAATACCTACGAGAAAAAGAAAGGCACGAATGGCTTTCAGGCACGGGTGGCATTCTTTTCCTCGTAGGTATTTTACACTGCACGAAAGAGAACCTGTCAGGGTTGGCGGCACGGGTATACCGCGGCATCATGCTTTTCTCTGTGAAGGTTTGCAGGGATACGGGACTACATTTGGGCGGAAATGTAAATGAGTTGGTTGGGTGGAACAGTGAAGCTATGAAACAGTAATTACTACAGGAGTTTGCCAAAGATGTTTTACTCGTTCAGGATTATATGATGTCTTAGCTCGCCTGCCTCAAGGTAACCCTGCATAACTACAAATGTGATGGGGTGAATTACAGTGAAAATATTGGGGGCATGCTGACTTAAATTGGGGCCATGGGAGGAGAAAATTGGAGGATAATTTCTAGTTAGCAATCGAAAAATAAGACTGACTCTTGGCTTGGTTGGATTGGAATGGGAGGAGAGCTATTGGGCAATTGTTGCCCTTAAACAGCATGGTTACATTGTTGGCAAGGCAACCCTCGAGCTTACAATGGTCATGAATTGATTTACAGTATTTTACATTGTTGTTGTCCAAGATTGTTACAGAATAACATTAAATTCAGGGCAACAGTGAGTTGCTTGGAGAGAAAGGCAAACTGAGGGAGAGGTCAAGCAGGCAAGGTCCATGGAGTTAAAGCAGCATTCACTGCCATAATTATTAGAACGTCCAGTGTCCCTGACGATCACCTAGCAGTCCTGCCGGATCTGTCCCTACAGAATGCCCCCCTCCCCCCAAAATGGTTGTCAGAGGTGGCTTCGTACACCGAGTTGGTCAATTAACCTTAAACGAGAACGGCAATTAGACAAGTACACAAATTTCAAAATTTACACTTCACAACACAGCCGTGATCTTCAAAGCGAAACATATGTATATATATAATAACCTTAAACTGATGAGGCGCGCTTGAAAAAGAACTCCAGCGTTTCGCCTAAATACTTATACTAAAACGTTAACTTAAATGTTCGCTTTACCTAGGTTCCGGCAATTTATTGGTACGGAAAAGATCCGTTTCAAATACCTAGGGTTTCCTAAGAAACTTGGACAGCGTTTATTTATTGGAATCAAGCAGCTGGTATTTATAAGAGTTGACAAACATTTTTTATTTATAAAGTGACTGAGGGGCTTAGGACATCGCCCCCATGCACACGTAAGTCAAGGTTCACGTAATTATATCAATAGTGACATATTCGTGTCCTATCTATGAGGCCAGACTGCTGAAACCAAACGCGTCACGAAAAATACTTTTATGAAAAAAAAAAGCATTTACGAGATCTACTTAATAAAGACCATAACTAAAAAAAAAGAGGCCTGAATTTACAAATCCAAGCAAACAAAAATTGTATGAGGTACAATTTGTTTTTTTTTTTTTATCAGAAGAGGTCTCGGAAGTTTTCCTGAAGTCAAAAAAAGTATTGTTAACTACTGAAAAAAAATTATTGCGCTATTATAAGTCAAGTAGCAACAATCAACATTTAACGTTAACATTTGTACTTAAATTAACAATTAAGCATCTAAGTTTTAATCATAAATAATGGATTGAAAAATCGAAGTGCAAAACAATAGCACAGCGGCAAACCAAGGAACGTCCAGTTTTTTATAGCTCAGACAATGGTAACTCTTCATTTCGTCACATCACCACTCAACGATTGTTGCATCGTTGACGGCATGAACCACATCAAGAAGAAGGCGTCAATGTTTCAATGGATGCCAACAATCGTCCCTCAGCCATCGCACTTCAATCACATGAGCAGAGAAAAGGTAAGCAAAACCACATTTAAACAACTCATGTTTATAAATGTTTCAATGTTAACCTCGGCAATAGATTTGCAACATAGTATCAATATATCTATTACAGGAGGAAAATATTATTGATGCCTAGAGACTTGTGAAACAAAAGACGACCAAAAATGGCGAACGTGTCTCCAATGGCCCGCCCAAAATAAGCAAGGGCCCAATCGAGAGGACCTAACCTAATACGGTTCATAGTTCTTAAATAAATCTTATTGCTTAAAACTAATATTACGACGATTTCAAATTCGTTTCAAAGTGCTTTACCAAATTTTCAACAATAAATAACGTGACAATTTACAAAATTAAAACAGTGTTGGCTGTTTTTTGCAATTTGCTGATGTAACCAAAAAGGTAAAAATTGCATTGTCAGTATAATGTGGCTTTGGCGCAAACTTAATTGCTAAAGGTTGACCTATAATTTAAAATTTACGAGTGGCACGTCACAGTTTCCGATTATACGGTACGTTTGAGGAATTAATCCCAGTTGGGATTAAAGTGACGTAGCCACGAGAATAAAAAAAGATACGGATGATTTTAATTTAACTGGTTAAAATTAACACAAAAAGCAGTATCTCGCATACAAAACTGCCAAGAGTATGTGTAAAGATTATGGATACACACGAATTCCAAGTGACTGAAAACGTATTTGAACCAAATGACTTAAATTGTTTCCAATTTATTTATTTATTTATTTTGCATGTTTAACAGTGTTTAAATTATACGGTGTTTGTGGCATGTCTTAAGAATGTGTAATTTATATTAATTCTAATGTGTCTGGTGGTTTGTAGTATTTTCAGATGAATGCTGCTGAAGAACAAAGTGCAAATTAGGTGAGACTTAAATAAAATTTGGGGAGCAATTAGCTGGTGTTTCAAAGTCAATATTTGAAACTAAATCTACGAAGAAGACGAAGTGGATTATTTTTACAGTGTCATGCCACCAGGCAAGGGGTGGATTGTAAAATTTATGGCCGAATTGTGTTAGGAGTGAACATATTTATATGTTTGGGCTTGCCATGAACTTTCTCATTTATTTAGTTAAAATTTGGCATAAATGTCGTTAAGTGACACTTCCAAAGTTAGGCTATGAACTTGGCGACTATAGTTATGCAATTTAAAATATTGTAGTGCATCCTAGCCAAGAATAGTTGCAAATATTATATAAGGTTAGGCTACACAATTCACGATTGCAAATTTCACAACACCACACTACATGTAAGCTTATATAATTAAATTATTTACAATTAGATAGCAATCGGCCATATTTTTTTCCCTGTTGCAATTAACCAGTGTATAAATTAGGGCCATTACTTGCCATAGCTGAGTGTATACATGTAACCGTTTTTTTTTTTTTTTTTAAACGATTCGAGTTGACCAATTTCTCTTTCTTTACGGTTGTTTAAAGTTAAAGATCATGTTAACATTCTGCAGCCTGCAAAAATAAGTTAGTTCGAAGATTAACCCGCAACAACATTAGCTAAATTTCTTGCCACGTAGAATTAGTGAAATCCTAGTCATTTTCGTTCTTAGATGTATAGAAGCTGCAATCTTTACTTTGGGTTGACTGGCATGAATTAACCAAATTGAAAATAAATGCTGTTCAAATTTTACAACCGAGATAATTTTCAACTGCGCTGACCTAGATAAAACTAAATGTAATGTTTATTGGGCTTAGCCATCCCTAATTGTATTTGGTTAAAAACTATAAATTCGCTGCAATATAAAATTGGCTAAAATTAGTTAACCATTAATTCAGAAGTCTGTCATTACTCATGCAACACATATGTGGAAACTTTTCTCAAACCTTAGCCTTGCGTTTAACAAACTGGTACCAAGATGGGCCTTAATTAAAAAGTTGCAAATTGATCCCTTAAAATAACGCCATCAACTTCATCCTTTAAAATGACATTTCTAATTATATAACCAACTTAACACCGGTACAATTTTACCTTTGATTGCGCTTCGAAATTTCAATTTTTATTTAAATTGCTTGTTAATTCAAATTATAAAAGCTGTCCATTGGTTTGTTGTCACTTCCCTTCAAATAATTACAGCATGTAAAACAAATTATAAACAGCTGGGTCACGGGATAAATGGAATTTTGTAGCTGACTAGTCAAAACGGGGTTAGTTTATTTTGCCAAACAAAAGCAAAACTTTACATTTTGACAAAATTCGGGTGGGTTGGAAAATCAGCGGGGCTTCAAGGACCCATCAATGACATTAACAACAATTCTTTCAGACCTGCCTCCGGGTCTTTGTGCTTCCATGCTGATTATTGTCGCACTCAGACAATCAGTGCAATCATCAGCTATACAGCTAATTAACACTGGCACGGATACGCCACCGAGAATAACCAATTTAAACTGGTCGCCTTCCTATTGAACTGCTGCGTATGGTATCAACGAGTTTGCTGGAGTCCTGCAGAACTGCGTCAATGGGAGATATTAACCCGAGTTATTGACAAGTACCTTCTCTTCCCGGAAATCAAAAAGGCAAAATTAAAGGGGTCATAACTAGGTCCAAATTCAAAATTGGTTAGTTGTGTTAGTACAGGGGTTATCCAAATGAGTTGTTAGGGTCCCTATGCGATCTCACATTTAGGCCGCTAACTTAAAACCAAACAGATGAACCTATCTGTTAGGATGGGGTCCAAAAGTCTTCAGCTTTTTAACTAACTGTCGTAAGCGACAAACTAATTGTGTCCAAAATAACTTTTAGTCATTATTCACCAAAACTAAACTTGGTTATAATGGCCAAGAAGGTGAAAAAAAGGCTTGCAGCCGTCTGCATTTCAACATTACTAGCGCGATTTAACGCAGTCCTAGATAATAAGAATTGCGTCCCGTTGAGCCTTTATTACTATAATTTTGAGTTCCTTCATGACACAAACCAGATTTGGCGCGATTTAACGCTTAAGTCCCAAATAATTTTTGTGTCATAAATTTCGAAAATATGGCGTTTTAACATTTAGTACTGTTCATGAGCAAATCCAAGGGTTTTTAGCGAGAGTTGCCATCGATCTAAGGCCTCCTTGAACTTACGCATAATACATAAAATGCCCATGTTTTCGTGTTATAAAATTAAGTAAGCTAAACTAATTTTATTCATTCTGCTGAAGTTAATGGGTGGATTTTTAGACAAAAGGGAGGTTTGGGTCTCTAAACGTGTGGTGTCGTTTATACTGGTGTTTGGCCAGACCACACAATGATGAGTATCGAATTTTATAAACTAACAAATAAACCATGCAGATGAATCTAAACACCAAATTAACAAAAATAATTTAATGCAATCAATGCAGGGAAGATAACAATTTCACCAACCTAGATATTTCAACGCTCCTTATTAAGGCCACCTGGACTGGCAATAAAAAGGTAGATATCAGACAATACTACCAAATTTTATGCTCGCTCAAGGAATTTGCCAATTAGGTAAACTCGCCAGGTATCTCTTCAATTACTGGCCGCAAGTTAGAGATGTGCTGGAATCCTTTTTGTAAGAGACCAGTAGACACTTCCCTTACCTTGTACACTTGTGGCGAGATTTTCTCCGCAATTGTGTATGGGCCTGTGTATTTTGGTTGCATTTTTGCAGCAAAATACGAGTGCTTATGGGAGATGAAATGCCCACGTACCCAGACTTTGTCACCTACGGCGAATTCCAAGGGTTTAGGTATTCGAGCATTGAGCTTGGCGTATTCATACTCCCGATCTGATTGGCGTAGCCGACGTACTCGTGCTAAGGCTTTCCTTAAATTACTAGTAAGCGTGACAGCCCATAAGGGAAGGGGTCGTTCCAGGGCATCAGACATGGGGGGTTCTGTGCCAATATCCAGCTCTCTACCAAAATTTAAGTATGCCGGGGTGTATCCGGTCCTCGAATCGATCGAGCTGTTAATAGATAGCATAAATAATGGCAACTTCTCGTCCCAATCTCTGGGATTGCCCTCACAAAATTGTGCGACCATCCGACCGAGCTTCTTGCAATGGAGCTCAGCTGGACTGTTGGACGCTGGATGGTAAAGGGTGGTAACCGCTTGTTTAATTCCAAAACGCCTGTAGAATTCCGTGCTAATTTGGCCTGTAAATGATTGTGCATTGTCAGACACAATTTTCCTCGGTATCCCGAAAATGGGAAAAACCCGGTTTATTAATAATGTAACAAGCGTTTTCGAATCAAACTTTTTACAAGGAAAACATAACAAATAGCCGGTAAACAAATCTGAAACCACCAGAATATTACGGTTCTTACGTGGACTCTTGGTCATAGGAAGTCCCTGTTTCCAATCTAAATGTAGCGTGTGGAATGGATAGATTAGGGGGATGGTTTGCAATCTTCCAAGGGTTCGTAAGCCATGGCCTTTATGAGTTTGGCACGAATGGCATGTTTTGACAAACCTATGTGTTAATTTGCTCATCCTTGGAAAGTACATTAGCCTTTGCAGGCGTGCTAAGGTTTTTCTAGCTCCAAAATGGCCTCCCACAACAGTGCTGTGATTCAGCTCCAACACGTTCCTCTGTAAATTACGAGGAATAAACATTTTTAGATTGGACGACTCAGAGGGGTCGTCCGCAAGTTCGTAATAGATTACACCGCTCTGGTGATCAAAGATACATCTGTCCAGATATTTATCTACAAATCTCTGTACAGCTACTGAACCTGCTTTCCAGGGTTTCCCCTGCAAAGCGAGCGTGAGTGTTTTCATAAATTCGTCACGTTGGGTCTCTGCCGCAATCATTTCCACTGTTACCTGTGCAACCTCGATGTTACAGTTGAAACAGTCGTTGTTGAAGACATAAAATGGATGATTGACATTGGGCAATTTGACTTCCACTAGTGGCGGATTTATCCGACCTTCGTCAGGAGGTGAGGTTCCTTCATACATACGAGACAAACTATCAGCGGGTGCATTAAACCGGCCGGGTTGAAAAACCAACTTTGCCTCTAATGAAGACAAGAATACTAGCCATCGAGCAATGCGCCCTCTGGTGTTTTTCTTGACGTCCATTAGGGTTAGAGGATAGTGGTCTGTTACGAGAAGTATATCTCCTCCTTCTACAAGGTGGCGCCATTTTTTCAATCCAAAAATTAAACTTAAACACTCACGTTCAGAACAGGAATAACGAGATTCAGCTGCTGACAGTCTCCGTGATGCCATGTCCACGGTGACAGTTTGGTCGCTGTCTGGTGCCTTCTGGCATAACAAACAGCCAATGCCAGTTCCGCTCGCGTCTCCGTACAAAATCCACTGCTTAGCTGGGTCAGGGTGGGATAGAATTGGCGCGTCCAATAAGGCACTTTTAATGTTATTAAACGCCTCATCTTCTCTAATACCCCACGTGAGTTGCTTTTGTTTACTACCACGCAGTATATCTGTCAATGCGGAGATTCGCTCGGCAAATCTCGGCACAAACTTTCTGAACCAAGACGCAAGGCCTACGAACTTACGTACCTCTTTTACAGTTTTTGGCACAGGCCAAGTTTGCAAAATCAGTACTTTGGCTGGGTTAGCTTTAACACCATCATCCGTCACCAAATAACCTAGGACCAATAGTTCCTTAACGCAAAACTCTGTCTTCTGAAAGTGTCCTGATAAGCCTTCTTGGCCCATCATGGACAAGCAAGCTTCCAGGCCTATCAAATGATCGTTCCAAACCCTATTGGCCAACGCTAAGTCATCCACATATGAAGTGGCTCCTAGGTGGCTTATAGGTTCGACACATTGCGTCATAGCACGACAAAAATGTGCACCGGCATTCCGGAGCCCAAATTGAGCACGAAGCGGAATGTACTGAGCTTCAGTTGTTACAAATGATGCCTTTTTACCACTCTCAGGGTCGAGGGGTACGTGCCAATAGCCATCACGAAGATCAAAATTTGATCGATAGCGACATTTGTGGTAACGTGCTATGAGGGAATCAATGAGTGGCAGTGGAAATTTGTCCCGTGGGCAGGATTTATTGAGAGGGACAAAATTTATCACCATCCTTGTCCGTCCATCTTTTTTTGGCACAAGAAAAACCGGACAACAATGTTCACTGAAACCCGGAACTATTACTCCCATGTCAAGCATGTTTTTAATATGCACAGCGACCTGCTGTCTGCCTAAATAGCTAAGGGGATAGGGACGGCAAGCTACTGGAGGAGCTCCTTGAGTGTCAATCACCATGTCTGGGCAATGCTTGAATTTACCCACTCTGGTAGAAAATACATGACGATAGGAGACTAGTAAACAGAAAAGTTGTTCTTTCTGCTCGCCATTTAATATAACAATTTTATCAACTTTCTCTCGGATCTCCTCCAAGGTTGGATGTAGCTCTGCGCTGCCAGCAATAGCACCTACAGTTGGGGGAAGGACGCGCAGGGGATTGCGACGAAGAGCATACACGTCTCCTTTGTAAGGATGCCAAAACCAATAATTCTTTTTAAAATTCAAAACCATGCCAGACCAAGTCAAAAAGTCTGCACCAAGAATTATTGGCTGAATAGCATTTGGCATCTCAATAAATGGGTAAATAAAATAATGGGTCTTAATTTGGATTGGAATAACGAAAAACCCAGGGCAAACTGCCCAACGCCCATCCGCATACCGAATGCGATATTCCCTGTTTCTAAACTTAAATCCCAAACTTACAAGGTCTTCGTGTAAACCCTCGTGAACAAAACTTAAGCTCGAGCCTCCATCTATAAGTGCGTCAGCAATTTCGTCCCCAATTCGCACACCAACATAACCACAAGGGCTATTTTGGGGCTCACTAGGTCCTTCAACTATTTCAGGGAGGTCGAAATAATCTAGCTTTTTGGGACGCTCAGCTTGACGACCTCTTGGTATTCGTCGAGGATTGTCAGGTAACTGGCCTCCGTACCAATAATCATGCGGCAACGGTACTGCGTTACCAGCTTTCGCAGGTTGCCTTAAACATTTGGGTAAGGTGGTGCACTACGATTTAGCCCAGAAGTTGTTTGGGGAATCTGGCTAACATTAGCCGCACTCGAATTCCTATTAAATTCTACCTTCAACTCTGGGTGTTTAATCCAACAACGTTTAGCAGTGTGTCCAACTTTGTAACATTCGCTACATGTGAGTATCTGCCGTCGGGACTTAGACTGGTCATCTTGTTCTAAATGAGCAAATAAGGAACCAGATTTAGGTTGAGATTGAATCAACTGAACAGATTTACTAGATTCTGGAGCATTACCTGGTTTTAAGTTAGAAATCAATCTTGGAACTGATACATTTCCTAACCGTATTGCCTCAGTCAATTGATTGGTTTGGTAACAATTGTTGGAATCATGAGTTGAGCTATTATGCAGCTGGCAAAACCTTTTTGCTGGAACCGGGGCCGTTGCCGCAGTTGGGCTGGATGCCGGAACCTTTACATTGTTCGGTAAGCGTGTCACGTTTGGTGAATAAGCTAATGCGTTTCCAGATGCAATAGAACCTGTTTGCATTTTTGCCTGTAGGTAAACTTCCATTTTGGTTGCATGATTGTAGAAATCAATCAAACTCGAATAATCCCCCTGACATACGTAGGGTTGAAATCTTTCACTCAAATTCTGTTTGATTATCTCTACAATTTCCTCCACAGAATAACTATCATCTAGCTGCTGAATTATTGCCTCGCAACGTTTGTAAAAAGACTGAAATCCTTCATTTGGTTTCTGAGTTGTTAAACGCAATGCAGCAATCAGACGACGATTCTTGGACGGAGGATGGAAGGTAAACCTAAATGCCGTTACAAACTCTTTATAGGAACTGAAAGGGGGATGCTGCTTGAACCAAATATAGGCATCTTCAGTTAAACAAAGGTATGCAACTGGTTAAGAACTCCTCATCAGTATACCCCTTTATCTCTTTTATCTTACTTAATTCTGTCAGGAAGGTAAAAGCTGAAACTGCAGATGATAACCCCGAATATTTGGGCATATCTATAGCCTTTATCTTAACATCCATGCCCCTTATGTCCCTAGGTGCTGAATATAAATCTTGTTTATTTGGTATCTGCACATAATTAACCAAGGGATTCAAGGTTGGTTCAAAATTAACAAAAGGCTTAACTACACTTTCCGTTTTTTTGGTAACCTGCAAAGCCATAAAGGCTTCAGTCATTTTTTGCATGTCAGCCCTTAAATTCCTGACTTCCTCCCTTACAGAATCCGTTGATGAATGTTTAGTTCTAACAGAGCTGGAACGCATTTCACTTATTTTACTGCCTCCAACTACCTTTGACCTCTCAGAAGTAGCCAATCCTAATGAAACCTGAGGAACATGTTCACGACTTTTGGGTACCTCACCACTTTCCTTTAGCTTAACATAGCCTTTTTTTACATTATCAAAATCATGACCTGGAAAATACTTGGCTATGTCTGCTGGGTATTCTGAATTTTCCCTAACTTTACTTGAGGCCAATGACTTAACTGGGAAAACATTATCAGCAACAACCTGACATAATTCTGAACCAATATTATTTAAAACACTTTTTTCATTTGATAACTCCTTAGTAAAACCAGTTAAACCAATATTTCCTGTGTGAGGGACCCTTAAACCTACAGTTCCACTTACGCTTGCATTTACCCATTCTGAACACCTGCTCATTCTTTCACGATCTGTTGCAGTTGAACTTACACTACCACTTCCACTGCTTCTACAATCTGGCGGTGGCAAGGATACAGTGACCCCAGCCGGAGCTGACATTCTTAATGGCGGTGTTACTGGAACTTTTCTAGCATCAGCAACTGGAACTGAACGAGTTTTAACATCCGTGACTCCATATCTTGAAGCTGGTCGGGTCCTTAACAACTTCTCCACTTGATCTTCTGTTAAATTAATTGTGAAATCGTTCAATTCACCTCCATCCTTGTCCAAGGCTTTTCTTCCACTGGTTGCATTGGACTCTTCTGCCAAATTCGAACCGCTCTGGCCACCTTTACCCTTGACTTGCTTCCTTCCCAGATATAATGGCTCCTTCTCTACATCAAAATCCAATGGCATCTCTTCTTCTTCCACCACTACAAATTTCCCTGGTTCTATCTCAATTCTCCTTCTAGTGACCTTTATGATACTTTTTTTCACATGCCCCTTCTGCTTACTTACAAGATGGCTATCCATAACAGATGTGGTTGATTTACCTTCAAATCGATGCTCCAAACTCGACCCAGGTAGGAATTGCTGCTGCATCCAATAATTTTCTTGGACCTGTCGTCTGAACTCTCGATTTCTACCTTGAGCTCCATCTTTCAGGGCATAGCGTCCTTCTTTTCTGGGTGGCAGCAAATAGTCATCCACAGACTGAGAATGACTCACAGAAGCCTGCAGCACTGAAGAAACGAATTGATGCACAACATCTGGCGTGGCTTGCTGATGGAAATCAGAGTAAAAGGGATTGGACTCATCAAACTGGACCGGCAGGCTTTCACCTGAGAATACCTTAAGGTTGATGGACTGGTCTGGGTGATGTCCTAAAACTTCTGGAGACAACACAGTAGGCGAATTTTCCTGTTCGTCTTGACAATCGATTGGGCTTTCTCTGACTTGGTCTCTTCTCAAGATTACCTCCTCTCCTGGCGTTGACGCTTGGATTGGGTCAAATCCTTGCAGTCCTTCTCTAGCCCTCGTTCTACGAAACTTATAACGTGGTACTCTTTCTTCTTCCATCTTTCAGACATCTTGTTGGGGAAGGACTTTAAAGGAACTTAGGAGGGGGTCTAAATTATGTACCATCATACCTAGCTTTTTTTTTTATGGGCCAAAATAACTTTCCAACATCTTTAAGTTATACATTTTGTTAAGCAGATGCACTATTTTGTGACATCCAGTAGTCGAAGCAAAGGCTGCAACTCTAGAATCTCTCGACCTTTTCTAGAAAAGATCTTGACCTTGCTAGATCTTTACGACGAAAAGATACGAACAGTGAGTTTAATATTCATCATGACTGTAATGTATCTGAACGTAATAAACACCCTTTTTTCCTCCTAAGCATGGGGATTAAGGAATCCTGTCGCCCCTCTGCTGGCAGCATGACAACATAAAACAATGTTGTCATTGCGCTTATCTGCACTTTGGAAACATGTTCATGGCAGAATTATAATCGAATCTGATTTCTCCAATACACTTCAATGATTTAATTAGCAGTTTGTGTTAACAGCGATATTGCGTGTCCTTAGAAATGCCACACCTTCACAACTAGTTTCGCCGTTTGGACAGAAACAGATGCTTTACAATTAATTACAAACACAGCACACTACACTACACTACAGATTTGACCTGCCTGTTTGCTAGGTACTAGACTAGTCAGTGCAAACGAACTCACATTTTTTATCACTAATTCAAATCTGTATCTAGCCTACTCTGTAAGTATATTTTAAAATTATGAAAACCTCTTGAATTTTGGCACTATTTTGGCCGCCATTTTTGATATCTTGTCGTGTTGAGTCCTGGTCGCGTCCTAGAGTATTTTTTTTGAATTCGGAAGACCAAAACCTAGCAATTGACACCAAACTTACATGCATTAGTTGCTGGAATCACCTAGACCCGAAGAGGTACGGAATCGGAAGGACAGGATAGTGATGAACGGCATTGGACATTTATTTATTCACAAGGCCTGCAGCTTTAGCTGAAAACAGCTTGCCCACGTTTCACCTTAATGGCCGATTGCCAGAACCAAAGAAGAACGATAATTTGGTAGGACAAGAAGCACCAATAAGCCATTTTTCGTTTAACAAACGTACTTCCGGTTGAGGCCAAGGATTAACTGAAGGAGGCTGCCATGTTGCGGGAAGGAGACGGCAATATACAATAAGGAGACGGCCATGCTGGTGTTAATGACGTCATATTACACAAAGCGCATCTATAAAATGAGTCTGTTGATTTGCTCGATAAACGGAAATTCATAAAAAAAAAAAGCTAATCTCCACGAAAAAGCTAATTTTTACGAAAGTAAATGCTTTTTTTTTTCGTCCGGTAGCAACGTAAACAGAGAAATTTTATTCTTCAAAACTCCGTTTTGTTCAAATCCATTCTTTAGTCATGTGCTTCCTTGCAGCACACTGATTGGCTGTTCGGGCTACTTTGGCGGTATTGGTGAATATGACGTCACACCACGGTGTCAATCAGTTACATTTTCACAAACACAATACTACCGGAAGTCAGGAATGAACCATCTTCTCTAGTCGTTCCATCTTTGGCCAAAACCCCAACAAAAAATTACAACGCCGACAATGGTATAACCACAACAATGTTAGTTAACAAACACGTGTGACATTCGTCACCAACGGTGTTCATTTTAAAAACAAAATGGCGCACGTTGGTTTCTGGACAGGTTTCA